>BOPN01004149.1:47500-57500 GCA_017312705.2 Penaeus japonicus | reverse complement strand
CTTTCTTTGTTACTTGAGGTAGCTTTAATGTAAAAAATAGATAAGAAAATTGTTGCAAGATAGGATACGTGATTTTGGCTTATGTTAGAGGTGATGTGGATGGTTATTGTATCAGCTATTTTTCGAACTAAAGGGGTAACGATTTATTGCAAAAAAAAATTTCGGCAAACAAAAACTCCCGGTTATTTCCCTCTTCAAACACAAACCATACTCCGTAAAATAAAATATTCCTCCTTTCAAAATAACCGATCGATTTAACACATCACGGATAAAAACGGAAACCCATTTTGAAAATCAACTTTCCAAGCGAGAAAAGAACCAACTTCTCAGTCTTACACAGGAAGTCCTATAGAACGCCATTTTCAAGTGCTGAGAATTTAATCCATTTCCTTCTTCAATTAGCAACTATTGTAGAGTTCATGTACCCTGTTGGGCAGCGTGAGTATCTCCTAGAGGATATTACTTTGTTGAAATGATGATTTTCTTAAGAAAAGAGGGAGAAAATAGGGAAATATGAGGAACACTTGACACCAAAAACGGGTTTGACGTGACCTTGTTTTTTTAATTTGTTGTTTTATCACCTCTTCCTCCTTCGTTTCCTTCCTCATTCCTGGCAATACCGAGATTCCAGATTCCAGTGAACACAAGAGAAGTAGTTAGAAGGGTTCAGAAGTTGTGATTAGGAAAGGAAGGTGTGTTTTAGGGGTGGGTTTTAGAAAGTTCACGGGGTCAAGATCCTCGGCTGTTGTAGCGTTGGGAGTCGTCTTCATTTTTTTTTTCTTTTTTTTTTTGAAGTTTTGTTGGTGTTGACATACTTCGGGTCTGAGTTAAGATTGGTATTTGGGATTGATTATTTCGTGCTGGTTCAAGGCTTCTTTATTTTTTAGGATTTAGGTTTTGTACAATTAAGGACCTTTTGCCATAGGTCTATATAAAAAAAATATGATATTTTGAGTCTAGATTAAGATAGTTTATTCAGATTTGATGTCAGTTTGGCTGCGTAGTATTGAGCGCATTGATTTGGGATATTTTAAATCTGGGCTAATGTTTGGTTTTGAAGTGATCATATTTGGATAAATGATGCCAAGACGTGAGCATGACGTCCAACTGGCCCATGCTGTGAATGCCATGGCTCCCATGCCTCTCGCCTCACCAGGAAAGGCTAACAACCCTCTATGAACATTTCAGCAAATTAAAGCTCGTAGAACTACCTATCCATTCATTATTAAATATGGCATTAGTCCTAGCTCTTGAATTGACAGAACAAACATGCTAAAGCTTTATTGGCCCTTGTTGGAATGTTGACTGCAAGCCACGCCTATTACTTGACAGTGCCATACCGTCATGCATTACTACATTTTTTCTTATGTCAAAGTAAAGGCCAATATGTAATCTAGCAAGAAGGAGTTGTAAGGATTGTTTACTTGGTGCCATATCTGCAGGGAGGCCGACAGGTTCTTATCTTGCCAAAATTCATGGTGGAGCTTTGCTCCTTGCATATCAGATGGCCAAATCAATAGAGGAAATGAATTAGAAGGGATGTGTTGCTCAAAAAATTTAAAACATTAGATTTATTTAGGAAGGCAGTTGTGCCTTTGATGTTGAGACGTTGTTTATAGAAATTATAAATGTTTAATACAACCAACTGCACTTTACTTGGCTTACAATTTTTCTTGTTTATTTCTAGAGCTAACCCTGTTTTTGTATGTGTGTTTCAGTCTCTCTGTCTTTTGTGTCAGGGGAGTTGTATTTGCCTCTGTCTGTTTTATTAGCTAAGCACTTTGGCTTGCATTACCAAAGTTCTTTGAAAAAAACTGTACTTGTACATAAACGTTAATTAGTAGTCCTACCTGACTTCAACTATTTACCTCGTTAAATAATCTTTATTGATATTAATATTGGTATTGTTATTATTAACCTAATTAAAAATATATGGCAAGAGAAATTTTTATTTTTCCATGAAAGTTCAAAGAATAAGTAATTAGGGGGGTAAGATAGGCCTATCAGTTGACTCCTTGCTATCTAAGCACTACCTGCACTGCATCAGGTTTACTAGACCATCAAATAAGAGCTGGGGATGACTTGAACTTCATGTTCAAGGCCAGTGCAAATCTACCTTCAAGTATTATATGTTCAGGGATAACTGTTATTAGAATATGATAAATTTTATGTATAGGCATTCACCCAGGGAAAGCTTCTACAGTTTAGATATGTTTTGGCCGGCAACCCTCTTTGTAGGGTAGGCTCACCTAAAATATCTTGAGCCTAAGGTATTTCTTGCAAAATGTTCCTTTAGATAAACCTATGTAAGTTGCACTGCAGATCATGTTTGAAAATAAATGATGAATCAAATAGAACTCTCATGGTAAAGTAGCAGGAAATATGAATGATTAAGCTCCTGGATTATACATATATTTTCATAAAATTGTTTTATAGATAGGGTTTAGCCAAATTAGGATTAGGAAATGGAAGATAATGCAGTGGACATAAATCATTTGATCAAATCTTTGATATGACATCAAATCATGATTCAGCTAATTTGACCTCAATAAAAAAAAAATCATGCAGCTGTCAGAAAGAATATCAGAAATATAGACAAAGGAAGGAGGTTTCATTAAGATAACTATAATTGCTGTTTAGAGTATATTCCTTTAAAGTTATCAAATATTTGCTTATGTTTATACAATAATTTTAATGTCAGCATTGAATGGTAATTAAAATTCTCCTGCATTTGTATCCAAATAGCAATATTGAGTGTGGTGGAAGGTCTGAAATTTTCAATTTTATAAAGGTTGTTAGTGTGTTATTTTATGTAGTATATTTTTGTTTATAGTATTATTTTAAATGGGGATGTAGCACTGTGAAGGGAATGAAGCCTGTGCTCCTTGAAGTTACTGATTACTGCCTTGAAGCCAGGGATAAAGGCTTTGTGATTAACCCATTGCGGATAGGTGTCATGACATACGTAGGAGCTTTGGCTTGACGACATGCGTCATGATGTACATGACGTTCAGGGATTTTGGATCACTGTGCTACTTTATTTTGCTATGAAAAAGGAATGAGTGATGATGGCTACTGCAGTCATAATTACTATAATTACAGTAATATCGTGCTAGTTTAATGTCCTAAACCTAGATGGCACCACTCTTTCCTAGCACCTGCAGGAGAAAGAGCCTTGAATGGCACCCATCCACGGTCTCTAGCAAGCACCATCTTTATAGAGCGATGGCACACTAAGTTGATGAACTCTTGCTCAAAATTACCGCTGATGAAGGATGTGCAGGCAGAATGGGAAGAGGAAGGTGACTCAATCCATACCCAGTATCTAAAATGTGCTCCTGTGCCAATATGGATGCCTTTCACTGTGGCACTCACAGTCTCAAGCACAGGTTTCATTCCTCTTCCCTACCTTCTCTTGTTATCTTTATTGTAGGTGGTTATATGTTTTGTATTCGTTCATGACAGCACAAAAATATGAAAAAATAAAGTTTCCTTTTGTCCTCTTATAAAATAGCAATACTTCTATCACACTAACTATAAAGAAAATAATGAGCTAATATGGATAATATACTACAATTTTAGTCTACTGCAACACTGATAGAGCCTGTCATATGGCACATATAAGTCTCTAGACTCGATAAAACACACTAAAAAATAAAACACAAAAAATGCTCTAGTTTTACAATGAATGGAAGAGAGTGGGAAGATTTAAATTATATTGCTTCAAGCAGTCTCTCTTTAAAACAAAACCTATCCTGGAGGCTGGGAAAGCAAATTTATCCCCGTCTGCAGTGGGTTAATACTTATATACATCTATTAAACTGATTGTAAAAGCTATAGTAAGAAATTTTAAAAAAATTATCTTTTATTACTGGATATCAACAGCAAATACAGATGAATGAGGGTGTGGCCTCATTAGATATTTCTCTCTCCTGTGCTTTTTCATTCTGAAAAATGGTTTCTCCAATTAATGTAGTATACATAGATGTCTTATTTTTAAAAATTGTGTTTTTCATTATAAGAGAAGCCACACATGTATCCTTATGAATATATTTTCCCTTGCAGCACCTGGTCCTCCTGGCCCACCCGGTCCCTCGGGTCCGGGTGGACCCCCAGGACCAGCTGGCCCCCCAGTGCCCCGACCCTTAACTCTACCGCCAGGACCCACGCCGGTCCCCGGCCCAATCACTACCATTGTACCACAGGCCCCTGGTACGCCAGCTGTGGCAACTGGGACAGGCATGACTGCCCTCTTACCGCCAGAACTACCTAGTAAGTATTGAAGTGTGACTGTCTGTCTGTCCTTCAGGTGAGAAGAAAAGCAAAATGAAATGGTTGCAAAATTTTCTTTGTATTCCAATCATTTGTGGCTAGTGAGTAAATTTTTGAAGAGTACATCTCTGAGCTTTGTTAAGATCAAATAGTGTGTCAATCAAAATGTTAGTCATACTGGTTAGCAGGTATTCTTCTCTTGTCCTGATTGCAATCCACGCCACTGTCCGAGGTAGAATTTGCTTGCATCTGATTCTCTATTCTTCTCTTTTGACACACCAGCTTTTGTAGCACCAAGAAGACCGAATCTCGGGCGAGAAGGTCGACCCATCACGTTGCGGGCTAATCACTTCCAGATCTCTATGCCAAGAGGTTACATTCATCACTATGATATTAGTATTACCCCAGACAAATGCCCGCGCAAAGTCAACCGGGAAATTATTGAGACGATGGTTCATGCTTTCCCAAGAATTTTTGGCACTCTAAAGGTAAAGGCTTTTTTATTCCATTTATATGAATATATATATATATATATTTTTTTTTTATTCTAACATGATATTGGATGTATTTTAAAAGATTGTTGTATATGTGAATTGTACAGTACTATAGATCTGCAACATTTTCATATGTATTATTAAAGATGATTTCCATTTGCAGCCTGTCTTTGATGGGAGAAGCAATTTATACACCAGAGATCCCCTGCCCATTGGTAATGAAAAAATGGAGCTTGAGGTGAGTAAAGTGTTTTTAGATATACTTTATTCTCAAAATTTATTATACCTACAAAATTTAATATATGAAAAAGTAAGAAAAATTAATGTTTGAACTCAGTGATTGGTTCTTAATTTCTTTTGGTTGTTCTTTTGCAGGTGACGTTACCAGGGGAAGGACGTGACAGGGTGTTTAAGGTAGCGATGAAATGGTTAGCACAAGTAAATCTATATACGTTAGAAGAAGCACTAGAAGGACGAACGCGAACCATTCCGTATGACGCAATACAGGTAACTTGAAATATGTGTGTTTATAGGTAAATGCTTTAAAAATATTGAAATCACTAGAAGAGAGATTGTTATGGCCGACCAATACCGTGAGCCTAGTGGTTATTCAATATATGGGTCATTTTCCCTCCAGGCACTAGATGTTGTGATGCGTCATCTGCCATCCATGACATACACACCAGTGGGCAGGTCCTTTTTCTCGGCTCCAGATGGCTATTATCACCCCCTGGGAGGTGGAAGAGAAGTGTGGTTTGGCTTCCATCAAAGTGTAAGGCCTTCACAATGGAAGATGATGCTTAACATTGACGGTGAGGCTTGTGCTTGTGTTTTTGGTCAAAGTGTATATTAATGGGATACTGTACAAGGAAGGCTATTGTCACATTTTATTTAGGTACTACTAAATAAATGAATTGATCAAGACCAAGAGATGAATTCTACAAATTATTATTTTTTCTACAGTGTCAGCTACAGCGTTTTACAAGGCCCAGGCAGTAATAGAGTTTATGTGTGAAGTATTAGATATTCGAGAAATAGGTGAGCAACGGAAGCCTCTAACGGATTCCCAACGTGTCAAGTTCACAAAGGAAATCAAAGGTCTGAAGGTAAGAATATTTCATTATTATTAGTTTGAACTTCTTTTCAGTTATTTTAGAAACTTCAACTTTGAAATGATGACTGCTAATAGAGTAAATACACTTGTCAATGGCAAACAATAATTTGATTTTGTAACATGTCGTTTCTTAACCACTCTTCAGATTGAGATCACACACTGTGGTGCGATGCGAAGAAAGTACAGGGTGTGTAATGTCACCAGAAGACCAGCACAGATGCAGTCGTAAGTTCTGAGCTCTGTACTTGCTTTCTTGTCTGTAATGCTTCCTCTGAGAGAACTGAAAGAATAGTTTTATCAAGAAACTGGACTTGCGTCATTTTGATTCTATGTCCTTTTTTTGTACGAGGTATTGGTTTGCATTAATATTACCCTGAAATTTTCTTTTTCCTTTTTATTTTTGTTTATTGTTTATTTCATTATATTTTTACCCTTAATATTGTTTCTATGTAAAAACACTATTGTTAGTTTTTCTCCCTCCCTCCCCCCCCCAAAAAAAAAAAAAAAAAAAAAAAAGGTTTGCAATAAGATATATTGGATTATGATGCCTCACCCTTTTCTCGAGGGAAAGGGATTTATTTGGATCTTGAACAACTTGGCATGTCTCAAGAAAATTTTGCTCTGTGATTATGTGTGACCTCTACCCCTTGCCTGTCTTAACCTTGAACAGGTTAAGAAATGCACCATTTTACATAAATATTTTATGTAAATAGCAGGTTGTAATAGAACTTGGTGATCCTCACCCTCTCCCCCTATTTAGCCTGTACACTCAGGGATGTGACAGGATGATGGTGTACACTACTCAATAGAGTTGATTTGCTGTATTAAATTTGATTTGCTGTTAATGCATTCAATTCTGCTTTCTTCAGGTTCCCATTGCAGCTAGAGAATGGTCAGACTGTGGAATGTACTGTTGCAAAATATTTCCTTGACAAATACAAAATGAAACTCAGGTTCCCCCATCTACCTTGCCTTCAGGTGAGTTAGAATTTGTGCAAAGTATAAGGTGTAGATGTAAAGGTTCATCATCTATAACCTGAATTAAGAATACGTCTGTAACCCTTTTGGGTTTAGCAATACTATCAGTATTATTGTAATTGTAATGATTATTACTGCCATTTTGTTATTTTGGTTGTTATTATTACTATGATGATTAGAAATGTTACCGCTATAATTATAGATTAAAAGCTTTTTTTTAGTCCTTAGATAATTAGATTCGTGACTGTTAGTCTTAAAAGTAATTATTACAATGTTATTTAACAGAAAAAGCTTTTTTTCTTTATACTTCTTTAGGTGGGACAAGAACACAAACACACATACCTTCCTCTGGAAGTATGCAACATTGTACCTGGACAGCGATGCATCAAGAAACTAACAGACATGCAGACATCTACCATGATCAAGGCAACAGCTCGATCTGCACCTGACAGGGAGAGAGAGATCAACAATCTGGTCCGAAAGGCGGACTTCAACAATGACCCATACATGCAAGAATTTGGTCTGACGATCAGTACAGCTATGATGGAGGTAAGCAGGTTGCTAGGTGCTGTTAGTTCTCATTACTTCCTATTAGTGTTAGAGAATGTAATCTTTCAAAAGAAGTGGATGTTGTAAAGAAGAAAAGTGTATATATTTCTGGTAAGAAATACCACAGTGGGTTTCTTTTCTATACCTTCTCTCTCGCTTTTTCCACCTGTTCCTCTACCTCTTCATTATTTTTTCTTTCTTTCTCTCTCTCTCACCATCCTTCCCTCCCACCCCCCTCTCTCTAACTCTGAACAAGTATCACGTATATGAAGATCTATATATGATAAACTGAAATTTATTCATATTATCAAGGAAAGCAAAGTGTAAGGTAAGACACGTGATACGTCATTTGCCTTATTTCCGAGTTCTGTGTAGCCATTGTTCATCTGAAACATGGCAGCATTTTCTTTAAGTGCTTGTTTTTGTATGTCCTTTTAATGATTGTACACAGATTTGTTTATTTTTATTATTATTGTTCTTATTCTTTTTATGTAGCATTGCTGTCCTGAGATAATTTTGCCATATTGCCCTTATTGCTTACTTGCAGTTCATGAACCACATGTATACTGTTTGCGTTCGAAGTGGATGATGTTTCTCTAATGGGAGAACATGTTTTCTATTCCTTCAGGTCCGTGGCCGTGTCCTCCCACCCCCAAAGCTCCAATATGGAGGGCGAACAAAGCAGCAAGCATTGCCCAACCAGGGGGTTTGGGACATGAGGGGGAAACAGTTCTTCACAGGGGTAGAAATCCGCGTGTGGGCCGTTGCATGCTTCGCCCCACAGCGCACAGTGAGAGAAGATGCGCTGCGCAATTTTACACAGCAACTGCAAAAGATTAGTAATGATGCTGGTAAGTTGTAAGGGTGGGAGGAAGAGCAATCAAGTCTGTGTTGAGTAGGTCTTTGCAAATAGTTTGTAGAACCCATTTCTTTGTTACGTCATCGGAGAGGTTACAGACAATTTATTCCTTTTGTATTTCTTTATCGTACTATATTTTAGTTTGAGTTATTCATTCCCTGTGTGGGGGCAGTGGGGGAATACTTTCTGTTTTCTTGTTTTTTCCTTTCACTTTCTTCAAGTTTTTGTTGAGTTTGATTGACTTTCTTTGAACATGATACAGAGGTTATAAGACATGCCTTGGCATTGCCTCTCAAGATCTTTACAAGGAAAAGCTCTCTCAAAGACTGCAAAGACACTGCTTCACTATGCGCTGTGGGGCGAAGCACGCGGCGGCCCGCACTTGGATTTCCACTCAGTGAGAAGATTCTACAAGGCAGCACAACTCTCATCATCCTCATTGAGCGACCTTTATTTATATTTTTTTTTACTTTTTTTTATATATATACACAGATAACATTCTGAATGTGAGAGGCTGTTTGTAATCTATTTGTGTATGAAATCTTAGTTTTCCCAGTATTGGCTGCAATTTATTCTACTCTTTTTCTTTGTTTCTTGTTCTTAAGTTTCTCTAACAAGTGTTATGAGGCTAGAATGTCCATTTCTCCAAAAAAAATTCTCCAAAGTCACTCCCTCCCCCCACCCCAAGTAGCTTTACAACAGCCTCTTTGATGGCTAAAAGTGTCTTCCACCGAAAGATCCATTTGACGTGATTCCCTCCAGGCATGCCCATCATTGGCCAGCCGTGCTTCTGCAAGTATGCCAACGGTCCTGACCAGGTAGAGCCCATGTTCCGTTACCTGAAGAGCACATTCACCGGTCTGCAGCTTGTATGTGTTGTTCTACCAGGCAAAACTCCTGTCTATGGTAAGGTGCTGAGGATGTTTCATTAGTTTAGATTGGTATCATCATGACGATAAAATATGATAGTAGTAGTTTAAGAAATAGAAGTAAAGAAGTATCTCACATTCTTGGGGATTCCTCATTTGGATTAGATGTCCATTAGAGGATTTTCCTCTATTATTTTTCTTACAGAAATATATAATATAATATATACATATGTGTGGCACATGTATAGACAGCATTTGGTCCAGTAATTGCAGTTCCTATCAATGAGCAAATGTTTTAGTGCCATTCCTTACCCTAACCACTTCCTTTATTTTAATACTTGCACTTGGTTAGAGGGTGGTGCAGAGCACATGGATGTAAGTAAACATGATATCTGCACAATACACTGAATAAATAAGTAAGCTCCTCTCTTGTGTCAGAAGGCTCTGCACAACAATAACTCAATTCCCTCTTTCTTTTCTATTTACAACAGCTGAAGTGAAGCGCGTGGGTGACACTGTCTTAGGAATGGCCACACAGTGTGTCCAGGCCAAGAATGTGAACAAAACCTCACCGCAAACATTGTCCAACCTCTGTCTCAAAATAAATGTGAAGTTGGGAGGCATCAACTCCATTCTTGTTCCAGGCATCAGGTAGAGTTTTATAATTTCAAATAAAGGGAACTGAGAGAGGTTCTTTTCAATATGTTTATTCTTGGAAAATTTAGATTTTCTCATTTTAAAGTTCCTATGTATTTCTCTCAAGGAATAATGAGGACAAACTGTTTCATTCTCTGTAGCATTAGTAAGAGAGAAAATTAAATATGCTTGTCCCTATTCTAGACCAAAAGTGTTCAATGAGCCTGTG
>BOPN01004149.1:10000-37500 GCA_017312705.2 Penaeus japonicus | reverse complement strand
GTGTATGTCTTAGCTATATAGAAAGGTGGGTTGAATTGTGTCTGTCTTCTGGATTTGCCACATGAGGATATAATGAATATTTTTTTATCAATGCTTTTACACATGCACTTTCAACAAACTATTTCAGTCATAACTTCCCAGTCTTTTGATGTTTGGGGATTTAAAAGAGACGTGTTGCTAAATTTTCCAATGAAGTTCCCTATTTTTGAAGTAGATGAGAATTTTATCGTGCGCCATTCCTAGCATTCACTGAACTATTCAAAAGAGAGAGAAAACAATTGGTGATAGACTCAAATCAACACAACCTTTTTTCAAAGTGATGTGTGGGTAGTTATGTTTAGTGAATGATTAATGCGAATAATGTAAAGAAAGAAAGAAAAAAAAACGAAAAAATAGCCACAAAAAAATGAAAAACAAATTTTGCAATGTGATGATGATTGTTTTGCAAAGAGTGAATAATTCTGAATTGGAAAAAAGTATAACAAATTTGCTCCATTTTCTCGCTATGATGTATTTGGTAATAGGGTTTAAATGACGCCTTCCTCTCCTCCCTGTTGTAGCATTTCCCTTGATGTCCCTTGCATTAATATGCTACTGATGAGGGGAGTGCTATTCAGTGAAAGAATGAGTAAACCAATAGTTCTTAAAGGTTAAAAGATAAAGATTTTGAGTATAAATGTTCCTAATGAATTTTCTCAAAAGGCTGCTCAATTGAGTGGATCCTGTGAGGGTTAACTGCCAGTCCAGTTGTAACTTTGTGAGGTGACAGTGAAGATATGTGTACTTGAGTCCCCTTGTGTTGTCAAGTCATGGCATATTCCCAACTAATTTTTATGTTAAGGTTAAAGTTGAGTGGCACACATCTAACTTGTGGGGGAAAAATCTTTTGCTATTAAAAGAAAAAAAAAGAAGAAAAGTCAGTCGGTACCAAATACAATCAATAAGCGTTGAATTTGCCATTAACAGAATGGATCAACAACACAAGGCCAAAGTGCCAGTGACGGCTCGCGACCCAGACAACTGACTTTCGCGAGGACGGCACATGACGCAAGTATTTTTCCTTTTTTGAACCATTGGTAACAAATGATAATTTTTACCTCAAGAGTTTCCCATTTATTTTCACATTGCAGATCACATGGATCTTGGTGGCACTTGTAATGTGTAAATGTCTTTGATAAGTTATATCCTGTCGGCAAAACCAGAATACAGCACAAGTCAAACTTTGACCCCTCCCATTCTGTGTTATCACAGTTGCTTAATGGAAGTACTTATCTTGCCCAGACCAGTGTGTAGGCTCAGAGATTCTGTCCTTATTGATGAATAAAAGCGATGGCAGAGTATTCCCCTGTTTTTTGTGTGTGTTTACTCTCCTCCTCCTCCTTTGGGAGTCTCATAGATGAATATCATCATCCTCAGTGATTTGCCATGTGTAGTATTTATTAAATTGAGTCACCACCTCCTTTTTAAAACATCTCATCAACCATTTTTAACATTAGTTGAAATAGGATTAAAGAATGAAACAGATGATAATGAAATCCTGTAATTTTATCTTTTTAAAACCATGACAGGGATTTGTGACTCCCGTGCTTGTTATAGGAAAGAATATATCACCGGTAAAAGTGAATTGTCTTTGATTAATTGTTATTTCCAAATAACAGGAGGTGATCCAGGAGCTGTCGTCTATGGTGAAGGAGTTGCTGATCCAGTTCTACAAGTCAACAAGGTTCAAGCCCAACAGGATCATTCTGTATCGGGATGGTGTGAGCGAGGGACAGTTCCAGACCGTGCTCCAGCATGAGTTGACTGCCATGAGAGAGGCTTGCATAAAGTTGGAAGCGGACTACAAGCCTGGTATCACTTACATTGCTGTGCAGAAGAGACATCATACCAGGTTAGTAGAATGTTTGGGAATGAGAACCTTGTTGATCATTAATAATGATATGAAGCATAAAGGGATTCTTCTACAAGGAAAGTGCTTTTGATAGCTATTTAAGACACCAAGAGAGTTGTAACTTATTAAGCACTTATCTTGAATGTTTGATTCTCCTTTCACATTACATGTGGTTTATGAAGTGTAAAAAGTAAATTTCTTTCAGATTGTTCTGCTCTGACAAGAAAGAGCAGAGTGGCAAGAGTGGTAATATTCCTGCAGGTACAACTGTTGATGTGGGTATCACACATCCAACTGAGTTTGACTTCTACCTCTGCTCTCATCAGGGCATCCAGGTGTGTAGATTTTGGTGCTTTGTAGGTTATGTTGGTTGAATCATTTTACACCTTATCTTATAGTGTCTGTTAAATAGTTGATTCTGGAAATTGAAGAATGTGATACATTTTGGCTTTGAATTTAAATTTATTTTTAGATGTAAATGATATTCATTAGCTAACAAAGTTGTGATTACTCTTTCAGGGAACAAGTCGTCCCAGTCACTACCATGTACTGTGGGATGATAACCACTTCGACAGTGATGAGCTGCAGTGCCTGACTTACCAGTTGTGTCATACCTATGTAAGATGTACACGATCAGTCTCCATACCTGCTCCAGCCTATTATGCTCACTTGGTAGCCTTTAGGGCTCGTTATCATCTCGTCGAAAAGGAGCACGACAGGTGGGTTACTTATCCCCCCTCCTTATGCACTGTTTGTATGCTGTATGCTACAACTGATGTTCGTGTAATATTTATCCAATACCCTTATGTTGATTCTTATATAATCTTTCTCATCTTTTGATTATCTGCTGACATTTTTCTAATTTGGTCCACCTCTTGTCTTCAGTGGAGAGGGGTCACACCAATCTGGCAACAGTGAGGATCGCACACCATCTGCCATGGCAAGGGCAGTTACGGTGCATGTGGACACGAACAGAGTCATGTACTTTGCTTAACATCGTTCCTCACCTAGTCTGCCTCAAGGTTCACAACACCGTCATGCAAGATGTAGAGTCTGGTCTTAAAAATGGGCTCGTTTGCAGAAGAACTCGTCGATGGATCCTCTTCATTGTGGTTAATTTTAAACAATTGATGACCATTTTAAGCTGATTTTTTTTTTCTTTTCTTTTCTTTGACTGAATTGGAACTTTCACAGATTTTATATTTTGTTTTTATGGTTTGATGGAAAAGGAAAATTTTATTTGATGTTAGCCCAAAGAAGTGCATATAATTTAATGTGTATGTAAATATTGATCATCTAAGTATTTTCTATTATTGGTGGTGTAATATGAACTTAAACTTGATTACTAGCTTCTAATTTGAAGATTTCCATGTGTAGCTCACCACCTATATGTTCTGGAAGCAACAGTTGAATTATTTTAGTTTTATTTATTTATAATTTTCTCAGTTATGTTTCAGGATAAATTCATTTATGAGTTTCATCCTTTGCACGATCTGTGAAATTTACCATTCTCTGTAGAGCCATTAAAGTGGTCACACGTTGAATGTTTAAGGAAGTTGGAATCATGTACCTGCTGAAATGTACCTCATGCCTCCCATAGATGTTGGCTTGTGTACCACATGCGTTTGTTGCATGCTGAGTCAGTGCATGGTAGGTTCATGTCTTTGTGCATGCTCCAAAGCATGGGGATAATTTCTGTGACAGCAGCATTAAGCTTGCATTTTCATTACATCAAGTAACGTTGAATTTTTAAGTGTACTGGTGTATTTTCTATGGAATGCACTTGTGTGGTGCACAACTCTTTGACGAGTCATAATTTTTGATCACTATTATATGCAGTCTGATTAGTAGTAATGGGGCTTCATCAGTGGAATGCTGATATTTGTAGATTCCTGCTCTTTTTTTTTTCTTTCTTTCTTTTTTTTTTTTTTTTTTTTTTTTTTTTTTTTTTTTTTTTTTTTTTTTTTTTTTTTTTTTTTTTTTGTCATTGCTATTGTGAATATTATTCTGAATATAATCGGTATCATTTTTTAGTTTTTTTTTTTTTTTCTTTTGTCAAAGTGCACATCTTGAACTTCATGACTACTGACCAGAGTGCATGTAGTTGTTGTGTGGATAATGCCGGGAAATCCAAAGCCACAGCGACATGGGGTTTTAATGAATTAAGGTTTAAGGCTCCTGCAGTCATATTTTTACTGCCATTGATGTTTTTATTTTTTATTTTTTATTTTTTTTTATTATTTTTTTAATCTGTAAAGGGTTTGATAACTCTTGAACTCATGTGTGTATAACTGGAAGGGGCATTGCATTGCATAAAGTTCTAGAAAGATTTATGTCTATGAAATATTGTTCAACGTTAAGAAATGGTTGATTATTCTGTTATCAGCAAAGCTATCGTTACTCGGTGATGTATGTATAGGTTCAAGTACTGCCATGTAATGCAAGGGTGTGTGCACAGTACAAGGCATGCCCCATCCACATCATAACCACATGGATTTCCTAGTCTAAGACCGCAACTTTTGAATATCACTGTTTGCCATAAAATGGATCGGAATACTTAGCTATCATCGACAACTGGGTAATTATGTTTGGATGACAGTTTAGGTAGCATAAAAAGAAGAAAGGTATGGAAATGAAATGCAAAATTATATCACCTGCTACAATCCTGGTGATGTTCAGAGAAATCGGTCTAGAACGCAGACATGCAGAGTTCTGCAGACTTCAAAGTGGTACTCATCGTAGATTACGTACGATTGCTTCCAAGACGAGAATTGTAACCGAGCATGTTTTAGTTCATTTTTGAGTAACAAATTATCACTTACTTTCAACAAGAGCAGCCTGGGCTTGGGTGCCATATGATAGTAATTTATAGCTCATGTGATAATAGCACGTGGCAGATGGTGCAGCTACATTCTAGTATAACAACGCTCAGAGGCAACTGCACTACTCCGAGACCCTTCACGGAGCTCCAGTCTTCCCGAATGTAGTTACCAAACCCCAGGGTAGAGATATTTATATTTTGATTTCCCCCCTCTCCCTCCTACTATTACTAACTGCTCTCACTCAAAGAGGTAAAGGGTCCAGCAAAGAAACTCCTTAAGATTAGGCATTTTAGAGGCAATGAAGTATGAGATGACCTGCACAAAATTTATATATATTTTTTGCAGGGGAATGAACTATTCTTGCCCATGGATTTTTAGCTTTACTATTACTATTTCTACATCTTCACTGAGGAAATTGCAATAAAGTGCTTAGTTCAAGTCATGGTGGGTTCCAGGAATATAATTCCATTGATAAGCCTTTAGCTTGATCCAGTTGGCTGTTTTTTTCCATGTAGATATTGCATATTTAATAAATGCATATTTTTTTATTTTATTTTTTTCTAATAAGGTGCAAAGCACATGGAGAGGTTATTTTAAAATTCTTTCTACAGTCTTTTTTTTCTTGTATAATTTGATTATAGATAATTGCATTTTACTACAACAATTTACAGAATGAAAATGAAGAACAAAAGTCCCCATTTGCCTAAATTGTTTAGCATAAAACAGCCAATTGTGACATGGAAACGCTTAATCTAACCGTTCTTGTTCATCAGTAGCATCACGTCCACTGAAGATCCAGTAGCGTGTCCTTGCAGTGTTCAATTAACTATTTCGTCCAGGTGTCATGGGTGTTCTTCGGGTTGCCCAGTTTGTAATAACCTTTTAATTGTTAAATATCCGCTTAGTGCATTTGTCCAGTCGTGCATTATCGTGTTCAGATAGCTATTGCAAGGTAATAAATTCTCATGGTTTATTGGCTTAATGTGCAAAATAATTTACTATGGGATTGTATTGGGTTTTATTGTTGGGAGGAAAACCTTGTCATGTGACCATATTTCAGTTTTTTTTTCATCAGTAAAACTATTTCGTTTTGTATTTGATTTTGCAGTGACAATGATTCTTATTTTGACATAGTTTACTGCACTGCATTTGCGAGCTGTTACACGGCCTCTTTGAGATACACCTTGCGCCTGCTTCAATGCTATTAGTGTGCATTAGTCAAGCATTTAGAATGGGCAACCCAGACCCTGATGCCCTGATAATTTAGAAGGTGAGTTCAATTTCTTCCAGGCTCTATGCAATAGTAGTCATAGAGATTGTAGCACTGTAAAAGAGTCCGTATATACATAACAGTATGCCCATAGTCTGACTTTTGATACACAATAAAAGTCAGACTTTTTGTGAATGACCCCTTGCCAACTTACTCTCTTCCCTTAATTTAAAAGAAAAAGAATGTAGATTTTAGGCAACTGATGTCTGTGGGCTTGTGGATGTTTATATGTTGTGCGTTTCTCTCCAGGACAGTTGGTCTTCGTGCCACATTTAGGCACTACTTTTTTCACCAAGGGGAAAGTTGGAGTTCTGCAGTTTTTATTTTATTTCTTAAATAATTTGGATGTAACCAAAGATTGAAATGATGTAGGATGCAGATATACAGTACTTTTTCACAGAATTGTAACACAGTATTTTTTGTTTTTCTATTTGATCTAGGCATTAACAGTAGAATAGCATTTAACTAGACTTAAGGAAAAAAAAATGTGGGTGAAACACAAATTGTGTGTGATTTCTTTAACACAGCTATTGTGGCACTTTAAAAAGAAGACACTTTGAGAATCTGTTTAAAAAATGTTGATTGACTTGCTTTCCTTAGATTACATATTTGATGTTTGAATTGTGGTTATGGAGCATACAAGTCATTGCTTGATTACCTTTAATGGAGCCTAGATGTAGCTGATGTAACAAATTTCATCTTGTTTTAATTTTTGTTTTTTTCTTTTTTTTCTTTTTCCACACACATATATCTATATATACATTTAGCAGTAGCACGTCTTAATGCCATACCAATTTATTGATTACTGGTACATGTTAAATTTTTTTTCTTTTCTTTTTCTGATTTTAACAGCTAAGCTGTTAAGAAAGAAAAAAAGAGTAAAAAAAAAGGTTGATGAATAAGAGACATCCAGTATTCTGGTAATCACTGTAGACTGTTATTGCATTGCCATTATTTTCTCGTCGCTTCTTGTAGGAAGGCCCCACCATACCCTCAAGCTATAGTTTGAAATTTGTAATATATATTTATATATATATATACACATGTTTGCAATATGAGTGAACACATCTGTTGGTGAATGCTGTTTAAGAGACATAACTGTGTTTGGATGTTTTTGCATGTATGTATACATATATATATGTATTTATATTTGATGACTTTGTTCACTGTGAGTTGTTTACTTGATGGCCTGCAGTCAATGTCATTGAAGTCTGCTTCTTGGGAAATCTGAAAACACTTCTTCCTTTCAAGAACTTTGCCTTGATGGGAGCATGATTAGGCATTCTTAGATGTTACATTGAGAGAGACCAATTGAAAGTAATTTTGATCTATGTATTTCTTGTATTTGAGAAATTCACAGATTTCAGGTCAGAAATTTTCATGATTTTTCACCTTGTGTGTCAGCCTTTGTACCATTGGAGTTACTGTGGAGCAATAATGAACACTTGTAGACATTGTGTTAGTGAAAGAGCTGGGGTTTGGCAAACATATCATTACTTTTAATTTTCAGAGGGGTATTTTTCATTGTTTTGCTTCTTGTGCACTCTTTAGAAGTATAGATAACATTATGTAGGTTTTAATTGCTGTTGTGTGTACGAAGTCAGATGGAGAGGGGAAAAAAACCATGAATAGCGATAATTGGCTTTTTCGTTGATTTGCTGGTCTTTAAATAGTTGTTGTAATCCATGGTTAAATGTTTCACATCCATTGTCTTTTTTCATGTGTTTTTCTTGGCCATGATAACAATTTTTTAGCCACTGATAAAAGAATTTGCTGACTTTTTCCGTCAAAAATTTTTGGGGCTTAAGACAGGATGAAAAGGCTTCCTGGCTTTTGATTGTGAGAAGAAACAAACTTTGCACTTCCATCAAGCTGAGGCATTACTAAGAACAGAATATATTAATATTAAATGATTTTTTTAAATACATTAACCTAACCTGTCCAATCATAGCACATGTATAGCAGTATTACGTATTTTCATTTTCAGTGAAAGTCCAGGAAGTTTATTGTTAAAGATAATTGTGTTCATGATAAACAATGCAATGGAATATCTATTTTAAAGAAGTGCATGTAATCATCACCTTTTTTTTCCTGTATGCATTGGAATATTTTAATTTAGAGTAGATCAGAGGGGGTTCTTAGATTTGCCCATTTTTTTTATTTTTTACAAGTAGAATATTTACTCGCTAATATTATGTAAGAAAGAAAACATCCACTTTTGTGTCCCAATTTTATATATGACCTGTAAAGTTTCTCTTTACACTAAAGTTGTTTTATATGAAAACAAGCAAAGCCCTACTCAACACATGATTGCTTAACGTCCGGAGTGTCTTTACGGTACATTTCTGAAGGTCATTGCTCACAAGTAACAGATACTACAGTAGATATATTAGGCACATAGTACTAGAGTATCAATTGTAAAAGTTGAAATCACTCAAGCATGAGGAGACAGCACGAAATTTAGTTAGTTATAAAATGCACTTTTTAAGAGGTAAATGTCTAAATCAAGTGCAGATTCCTCTTTTGACTCGTATTTCGGAACTTAAAAAATGAAGAAATTGTTGCGCAAAGCTAGAGTGAAATTATAGTTGAATGTGAACGTTAATTGAAAGTGAGCATGGTTTTATTTATTTATATATTTTTTCATTTATTTATATGTGGAGGGGCACAGGTGGAGGTGGGAACAATCAGCTTAGTGACCACTTTCCACCTCCACCTAGTAGTGCCCTCAACCACATGGGTTTCCACTGCAGTTGTTTCTCAAGATGGCGGTGTGGTGTTTGAGTGCATTGTTATTTTTGTTTTGACAGTTAACGTGTACCACATTCGGCACTCTAGTTGGGTGAGCTTAGACTTGAAAGTTTTCTTTAGGTTACATTTGTTGTGATGTAAATGACCTTGAATTGTAGCGTCAAAGGGCTTCCTTTTTTTTTCTCTCTCACCCCTAATGAGATAGAGATGTGGCATTTAAATGATAGGCATCCCATACAGCTAATTTGTTTGTATTAGAACCCTCTTTGATTTGATTTGTAACATTCCTTAAAAAAAAAAGAAAAAAAAAAAAAAAAAAGGGAAGACATGGATTGCATAATTTATTTATACACTGCTCATTTACTTTACTCTTTGTGTGTGTGCCGAGAAATGAGCAACTGCGCGAGTATCCTCAGCTATGATCTCAAACAGGAATTAATGACAGTGCTATTAGCAATATTGAAAATCTGCAGACAAGAACATTTACAATACCTTGATGACATGGCATAATCAGGTTATTATTTGCCGTTATTAATATTATTACTAATGAATTAGATGTTAATTGCTGAATATAGTGAATGCTGATTGTATGAACTAGTGAAGTCTTATTACTACAGAGTTGCGGCACATGTCTCTTATACTATCCAGGTAGTGTGTCTAAAAATGATCTCCAGATCTGGGTTAGTTTGTTGCAAAGCTGAAACAGGCTTTCTCTTGTAGAAAGACAGTGCTCACAAACTGAGCCACATTAGTAATGAATGATTTCAGTTGAATACAGTTTGTAACTAGTTGACAAGGTATTGTAACTACAAACAAGGCAGTTAATCTAGCCGATAGCACAATCAGAATTTCAGGTTTGGTCCTCGGTTGAAAAGTGCATTAGCAACATGTCCTGTGCCCCTGCACTCACATATCCTGCCACTATTGTACCATATCGCAGCCAAATGATATCACATAGAGTAGGGGAATGTTTAGTTGTTTTTCTTCAGTTAATTTGTTCTAAAAACCTACAGCTAAGTAATTCATATTTAGAGAATGTATATCGATTTTGGTCTATGGTGTGTTGTTACAAAATGATGATATCAATGAAAGAAAACATGTACTGTTTGAGGTTGTAAGCCCCAGTTATATTGTTATTCATAACTTCAACTTGGAAAGTTGGAATTCTCCGGAAATTATGTTTAAAATGAAATGTTTGGAAGTTCTTTTTAATTTTGCAAAAATGATTTTTTTTTGCTATGGGCAGTTAATATGGATTTAGGATGTACAAATTGCAACCTCCCCCCTCATTACTCCGCTAGAGGAAGGAGGGGGGAGTAAGTCAGTGAGTGAACTTGTGAATGTGGTTGCTTACTCTATTTCATGAATGAGTTGTACTTACTCCTTACAAATCAGATCTTACTTGAGAGAAGAAAATCAGTACAAAATGAGAAGAGTGTAACGTTAATTGTAATTAATCTAGGAGAGTGAAGGGCAAATACAGTATGAGATGAAATGAATTTATTATTACCATGATAATTTATTTGTTGAATAAGGCACAAGACTTTCGTATAAGACTTTTTTCTTCACAGTATTGGCTGCATGCGAAAATAACTGAGTTGTTCAGTACACACATAACCCCATAAGTTTTTTTTCTGGTTGTGGGGGTTAAGGATGTAGTCTTTTGATAGATTTTTTTCCTTTGTTCATATTTTTAGATCTTAATCTAAGATCCGTTTTGTGGGGAATTAGGGGGTTATTTTTCAAAGAAGTAGATGGAAAAACTCTCCTGGTTTCAAAGACAAGAAAAAAAAATCTGCAGGTACTCCCAAATAAATCTCATACCCCCCTACCCCCACCCCACCCCCTCACATCCCCAGTTTTTCCTTCTCCATTACAGTGAGGATGTATATTGCTGGTTTAGGTTTTTCATGAATCTTAAGATCTCGTCGTAACAACAGGCGAAGGCAAGGGGGGTTGCTGGGACTACCTCTCCCCCCTTCCCTTCTCCACTCCCCTCTCGTCAACAGAACTCCCTTACACGCCATATCCTGTAACTGATATTCCACCGCGAAAAATAAAACTTCATAACCATATCTTAGTAAACGACATATATCATTCCAGATAAATATATATATATTAAAACTATATATTTTCCAAAAATGTTGTATCCTCCTTTTACTCTTTCTCACTTCACCCTATCTCTCTCTCTTTCTCTCTCGTTCTCTTTATCTTTCTTCCTCTCTCTTGTTCTATTTCCTTCTTTCATTCTCGTTCTCTTGTTCTATTTCCTTCTTTCATTCTCTTTCTCTTGTTCTGTTTCCTTCTTTCATTCTCTTTCTCTTGTTCTGTTTCCTTCTTTCATTCTCTTTCTCTTGTTCTGTTTCCTTCTTTCATTCTCTTTCTCTTGTTCTATTTCCTTCTTTCTTTCTTTCTCTTGTTCTATTTCCTTCTTTCATTCTTTCTCTTGTTCCATTTCCTTTCTTTTACTCTTATTTTCTCCTTTCTCTCCACCTCTCACGCCCTCATTTATTTCGTTTTTTTAAATTCCTTAGCATATCATGTTAAATAACATTACTAGGATCATGTTTCTCACATATCAGCTGATTTATATTTGATGTTTTACAAAAAAAAAAAAAAAAATGATGCAAATCTGATATCCGTCAAGAGTTGTTTCTTTTTTACTCGGAACATGCAAGTTGGGCACAGGATATGATTGTTTTGAAGGGATCGAAAAAAATAAAGTTGTTCATTTAAATGTGTTTTGTTTTTTCTAGTCTTTTGTCCTTTCATGTATACCTAACTCCTTTATTGAAAATGTGATGTGTGTTGTTGATTCGGAAATGGTTAAGCTTGTTAATTTGTATTGTAGTACCAAGCAAAATGTATCTGCTTTATCTGAATCGAAAACCTGATATTGAAATAATGCTCAAGCTTCTAATGAAACAAGAGGTCATCCAGTTTTAATTTATAAAGCCAATTAAAATACCTAAGACTCCGTCGGTAGGTATATTTCTTGTCCAATCTATTCACGTGTCTTTTTGGTTCTGACTTGCTACTATGACAAATATATGATGTTGAAATACAGTAGGTCAGTCAGTAACTCATACTGAGGTCTTGAATTTTATATGAACGAAGAAATATAGCAAGTATACCATAGTCACCCACGATAACTAGAACAAGAAGTATAAGATTTCAAAGATTTCAAAAAAATCAAGTAAAAAAAAATGCAACACTACGTAGAACCTGAATTGAAATTGCAGAAGAAGGTAAACTTAACAGAGGGTTACAGGAAAATGTCTAAAAACAAAGGAATGGTCGTAAATACAAGTAAAGTATCCTCAATACAAAATCAGATCGTTGCATACTTCTACTGTAGTTGAACATGTGTGCGTGTATAAATATTCATCCAGACATGCAAGGCGGCATGCGCACATTCCGCAGTAAATTTTCCTTAACAGGCGATACTGTTGAATGGCAGATAATATTTAATAAATCAATTTACCGACCATGCCAAATAGATATTAACCAGACGTGTCCTGGCTTGAGTTTTTATCTTATTTTAGATAATGACCAATAAATAAAACTAATATAATTAAAATGATTATCAAAACTCCAGAGCAGCGTACAGTAAAGCGTTATAAACACATTAAACTTTCTGATTTCACTGTATTCATGAGTTTGACGTTTATTCCACCTTGATCGCTTATTGGCCGAGCCGGAAAGGTGTAGATACAAATTCCAACTCATTGGTGTTAGAAGCTTGGTTATTGTATGTTGACTAGTGCAAATAATACTCCTGTGTAGTCCAACACTTAAACATACATGAATATACATAAATGGATAAACAGAACCGGAGAGACATGGCCGTCATGTAACTACTGTACTATACAATATTTTAAGCTGATGGATAACTAACTGAATTAACTAATCTGATGAGATTGAGCCCTTAAATTCAGCTAAATGAATGTTCTAAGGATATAAGAGTAATATATACAAATACAACCGCTACATGAATACCTATAGATATTTACAGTAGATGTGTGAGTACTGTCATAAAGCGAACACACACACACACACACACACACACACACACACACACACACACACACACACACACACACACACACACACACACACACACACACACACACACACACACACACACACACACACATATATATATATATATATATATAAATATATATATAAATATATATATAAATATATATATAAATATATATATAAATATATATATAAATATATATATATAAATATATATATAAATATATATATATATAAATATGTATATATAAATATGTATATATAAATATATATATATAAATACATATATATAAATACATATATATAAATATATATATATATAAATATATATATATATAAATATATATATAAATATATATATAAATATATATATAAATATATATATGTATAAATATGTAAATATATGTATAAATATATATATAAATATATGTATAAATATATGTATAAATATATGTATAAATATATATATATAAATATATATATATATATAAACACACACACACACACACACACACACACACACACACACACACACACACACACACACACACACACACACACACACACACACACACACACACACATATATATATATACAAGTGCAATGAAGAATATCGGTACGCATGATAAAGCTAACATGCAACGCTACCACGGTTGCATACCCAGACTAGGAAGTTGCATATTATCAGTTAATGCAGTTGATGGTTGGAAAATGCTCTCCGTGTGAGCCTCTGAAACGTTGGTTATTTGAAATGGAGTCTTTTTTAGAGTCCTAAGACAAATTACGATTCTCTTTGTTGCATTACAACGTGCTTTAAGGCGTGATTGGCAATTGATACTCAATAAATGATGAAAACAATTGATATTCAATAAATGATGAAAACAATAAATACTTAATAAATTATGAAAACAATTGATAATCAACTTTTAAGAATATTTGAATTGGCTCTCATCTGCTTTCACCATAGAAAGTTTTTCTTATACTAGGAATTGCTTTACGTACAGTGTGTATTCTTAGTTGTTTGCGAGTGTTTAGGTCCTGATATAGGCAAATAGGAAATGAAATACAATTTAATTTATTTATATAAAATATTTACAACCACTATCTATATAGAATATTAGAATATGTATAATTAACAAGACAATAAGATTCGGCTGCAACAGGACTAGACAGTAGTATAAAAAGTTTGTGAACATCTAAAATTGTCTAATGCATATAAAATACACAATAAACACACTTTAAGTACAATTACACTTTCAACCAAACGAACTTTGAACATTCAATATGACGAGCTATTTGTCGTAATTGTTCAATCCCTTCGTCCGCCATAGCGTGAGTTGACCCAACCACGATTTCTGATCCCTTCACCCCTTGCTGATGGAGTCCTTCCAGCCACTTCTGACATCCTTGCAAGTCCAGTTCGCTGCTTCGAAGTACCAGCCGCTTGTACGTGGTGCTGAGGGCGCGCGCCACTTGACAAGACCACTCGATACTCGACTCTTTCACCTTCCAGATGTCAACACTGAGGTGTGTGTTCTCATTGGGGATGCTCAGAGGAAGAATCAGGCTGGGTGGTGTCTCAGGGGAAGCGTCCAGGTTTAAGTATAGTAAACCTAAATCTGGCATTTTTGCGATGGTTTGGTTAAGAGGCTGGATCAGTTCCGGTGCCACGTGAAGCGCCAGGCGTTGGAGAGATGCTGGCAGACGAAGGAGAGCCTCGGCACTCAAACGTCCGGCAAAGTGTTCCAGGTAGCAAGATTTCCCGACGACAATATCCAGGTATTGGTCCGATGTTTCTATCTTTTCTGACCAGAAATGCTGGTACAGATGGAGGGAGAGGGTCAATTGTGGAGTCTCCGAGCATATTTTGAGGACTTCCCGCAAATGTGGAAAAGTTGTAGCAGTCTCGCATACAGTGACGGTGAGGCGACGAGGTGGTCTCATTTTTAAGATGTTGACAAGAGTTGAGGATATGGCGAAGTCTTCAACCTTCCATTCGTCACCCATCTGTTTTAAGATCTCTCCCGTTATCGTCGGTTCTTCTTTGGCCTCGTCGATGTACTGGAGCCACTGCGACGTCTTTTCTACTCCAGCGTCCTTCAACAAAGAAACAATTTCTACTGCTCTCAACTTTAGCCGCTCCGGCATGTGGACTGCTAGCAAACCTAGCAAATATTTCACCATTGCTTGCAAGTTTGACCCAATAGCGCCACCAAAATCTTTGGCTTGCAATCGCAACAGGTCACGAATAGCTGTCTGCCGTCGAGCACAACGTCGGCAGAGGAAGTTAGCTGCATAGTACTGCATGGTCGAACGCTGTGCAAAGAAAACATTTCTTGGGCAGTTCAAGATATTGGGCCCTTGTTCATGAGTGTAGTTTAAAAAGGCAGATATCAGCGGCTCTTTCTCCAACTTAAGATTCCTACACTTTTTTTCTAGTGTCAACAAGTCTCCTTGTTCGATGACGCTGTATCCTTTCACTAAGCTTTTGGCCGCCACGCGACTCAGAGTTTCGAGAAAATGACTCAACTTCGATCTGACGATGGCTTTGGTGATCATATCAGGCAGAGGCAGCGGACGTATTATGTTCTGCAAGACCTTTTGGCTGATTAGTTCTTGTATGAGGATAAAAATTTCCGTCACAGTGGTGTAGTTATTGATGCGCTCTGGAGAGAAAGCCCAGCAAATTGCGAGCGCATTGAGGACCTCTGGAGACCTGAGGTGGTCCTGCAAACATGGCCGCTTGGCAGTGATCAAACTGTAGAGCTTATTGTCACATTCCTGGTCAATGTTTCCGTTTGGAATACCATTTTGCATGATTTTCCACACGTGCTGGACTGTCTGGTCATCAGGGATCCCTTCTACTTCGAGGAACAAAACCATCTTGTGTTGAGCAACAATTCTCTTCTGGATTTCCTTAGATTTCTCCCTGGAGGCCGTCGCCACGATGCGCGTCTCGGGTGACATCATCCTGAAAAACTCTTCCAGAATCCCGAAAGATATCGTGTCAAGGCTGTCAAAGTCATCCAGCAACAGCAAGATTCGTAGAGAAAACAGATGCTGTTGAAATTCTTGGGGCTGATGCTTTGACGAGGTGCGAGGAAGCAAGATGGCGAACAGCTCACTAAGCGAACTAAATCTTACGTTTAAACACTCCAAGTAAAGCACAACATCAAAACTATCTAGGTTGCATATGGCATTCCTATCACTAAAACTTTGGTCCACTATGAATTTTAATATGGCCGATTTGCCCATTCCAATTAAACCAGACAGTAAAACCACTTGAGGCCTTGACTCATCACACTCCCTTGCAATAAGGAGATCGGGAATTTCAACGTAACTTTCTGCAACTGTCAACCGCCTCTGTAATATATGGGTTTCATCACGCTTCAGCTTTGGATAGGTGAATACCTTGGAAACGTTCACTTTGTGTCCAGCGATATCTACCAATGACACGCACTCGGCGAGGCGTGCAACCTCTTCTGAACACTCTTTGAGGATACATTCTCTCTCGTAGTCTTTCTTCTCTTTCTCATACTCGGCTACAGTTGCTGGAGGGACTGGCGAATCTCTAATGGCGTTTAATTCCCTTTCCATAGCGCTTGTCTTGGCCAAAACCTCGGAGTCGTCGACGCCGTACCTCTCGCCAGCCTTCTGAAGAGTCTTCGTGAACAAAGCCTTCAGTTCCTCCAGCTTGACCACCGTGTCTTCCGGACTGAGCTTCAGTTTCTCGTGGGCTACGTCGTTCCTCTTGGTTTTAATGGCGTAAAGGTAGTACTCCAAGGAGTCCGACTCGGCCGTGACCCAGTCCGGACTACTAGCCTCCTTGAGTCCGCAAACCATCTGCAGGAGCTTGTAGATCAATGTGATGTCGAACTCCGCCACTGGTTCGCCATTAGAGAGCTTCTTCTGCTGCAAGGAGTTGAAGTCCTTGCGGAACCTCGTGTTGTTGTAGCCCGGGAGCTTCATGATAGCATCTTTAGTGGGTTCGGATCCGCCGCGGTAGCCCCATGTGAATACCTCCAGGCACACCGAGCGGCCTACACGCATGACGCTAAAGTAGAACTTCTGGAAATTGTGCTCCTTCATGCCGAGCCCGGAAACGTTGTTGTTTATGTTTTCGGGCATCTTGTCGTTTTTGGCCACACACACAATCTGGAAAAAAACATGAAATGTGCTAAAGTTTGATATGTAAAGCGCGCACGCACGCACGCACACATGCACACACACACACACACACACACACACACACACACACACACACACACACACACACACACACACACACACACACACACACACACACACGCACACCAGATTCTATAAAATACGGGATTCTTATTCATTTGAGTTCTGCGCATGCGTCATGACTATCTACTCCATATAAGGGCTACTCCCATTACTTTAAAAAATATAGAAAAAGCGCTATCATATATCAAACGTTTGCAACTACTGTAGCCCTACTTTTAATTAAACCGACTTCTGTAATTTCCCGAACTGGGTGCCGCGACATGCTGGCGTGCAATAGGCACTACCTTAGGGTGCCATGAGCAGTGCCTGCGGGTACCATGGGCAGTACCTACGAGTGCCATGGGCTGTACCTATGTGTGCCACAAGATCTACTTATGGAACAGGTAAAGATTCACCTCGCTATAGAGGTAAATTCATGAGGGGGAGGGCGGGGGCGATCACAGAAAAGGTTGGTGTAGAGCGCACTAGGTTTGGAGTTTAAGGTGCTATCACTGAGGAAAGTTTGCGAATCACTGAAGTAAACTGTTATCAGGCCCATAACCTTCAGCAACAGTCGTATAATTACATTTTATTCTGTGCCAAGCAGTGATGACAATTCAGCGTATCAAATTGGGTTGTTCTATTAATATTCGGAATAACCTTAAGACTATTTCTACTCACTCATTAATTCGGTCACTTTCCTTTTTTGTTTTTGTTACTGTAGAATCCAAATGAATGAATACGTTGCGTTATATCTAAACACAAAATGGAACTTTGTGAATGACAGCTTCTATAGATGACTTGATATGTCTAAGAGTTTACATGTAACCCCTCTTATTATCCGCTAAAAAGGTTAATGCCTATATGCCTCCTCCCGTTTTCGTTACGCAATACCCAACGAAACTAAATCCCTCCTTTCCTCTGCTCCTGTGAGAGCTGTCATGCGAAGGCGCAGCTAAACACGCACCTGTCACACGTCTCTCAACCCCAAAAAACGGATAATTTCCAAAGACATTTAAGCAGATACCTTCAATTTAAAAAACACGGGCCTTACCTGCAACTCAAAAGTCCATAGTAGGCTGTCGGATAGGGAGGAATTTGATGCTGAAGAACGTAGTTGCGCCTGCTCCTCCGAGTGACAGTGTTCTAACCCCACCCTCCGGAGAGCCGGGGTGTTGCCAACTCACAGTGCCTAATCCACAGTGTCCATGTGCTTATTTTTGACATGTTATAAAAAAAGGTTAAAAGTTGTTACTGGGCTTTTAGTATATATGTGATTCGTGTTATTAATGGTTCTTATAGTATTTTTGAATGGAATGTTGAGCTTCCAGTCAATGTGGATAATGTTTTGTGGCGTTTTGGAGTCGTATTAAAATCACGCGGTGGGAACTAGGTAGATGGCAACCCACTTCCGTGTTCTAAACGTTTTAGAGGAAATATCGCTGCAGGAGAGACAGGAATCTTCAACTTTGTTTTCGACTGATGCATTTGATAAGATTTAATTTTATTTTTAATGATTTTCAAGTTTCAATGTAAATAACTCGAAAGTTATTCAAATTGTTGCATTTCATTGAGGCGTCGCGAAGTGGATTTTTATTAAACATTATTCTCCAGCAACTAATGCAAATATAAGTGCTTTTAATGCATCTTAGATAATCCAGGATCAAATCTCAGTCGATTATTAAATGTACTTTACACGATAGGATTCAATAACAAAAAAAGTATACGTCACAATGTAAACCATGCGAGATGCCAAGTACGATACTAGCGAAGAATTTTAAAGAACTTTCTAATCTATTTTTTTCATTTCAATAAGATTAAGATAAATTGAAACACCATCATATTAATATAATCGTAATAGTATGACTTGCCGAATAAACAACCATCACTTTCATTAGGAAAATCAAAGATATAAAAATCGCCAGGAGATATCAGGAAACATCTTGTGACTCATCGGGAATTACGGCGGACTCATGTACAATACGTATCACATACCACCTTTACTCATTGTGGGTTCTGCACTTTTAACTCATGCAATTAAACTGTACTCAGTGATTCATTTCAAAATGGAGTGCATCTACAATTGCTTATTTAATAATTCATCAATGCTGCGACTTACATTACACCGTTCATTTGCACTGCTATCGGATTTCATTGCGGTAATTAACTGCTTGACGAGACCAAAGAAACCGTAGCTGAAAAAGGCGCTCGCTCACTGGGGGTTGATTTTGCGTTATATGATGGTTATCCTTATCAACATGTGACTATATTTTCTTTCAGTGGGGGATGAGAGATCGGAGGGAAGATCAAGAAAGTGGAGGGAGAAGAGGAAAAAAGAAAAACAGAAAGAAAGGAGGAGAAGAAAAGAAAAGAAGAGGAGGACGAAGACAGAGAAAAAGACGACGTAGAAGAAAGGAAAAGGAGGGAATTGTCAACAGGCCGAAATAATTAGAGTGAAGGGAAACATATATTACAATTACCTCAGACCACGTTAAACACGACAATGAAAAGAAATGTTGAAGTTGCATCCTCGTTTTTTTAAAATCTATCTATTGTTTTTTTTTTCATCAACTTAAATAGGATAACCTTGATGAATCGAGATATTGATTACTGGCGTTCTTTATCAGGTTTATAAGCAATGTAGTTTCTACAGAATAAAAATCTTCAGCATTAGTAAAGATGTACGCTTAGCAGGTAATACTAACTGCCTAGTTATTTTTCCTGGCATTATTTGTCAACTATTCATAACAAAATAACAACTTGTTCCATAACTTGCGGTCGAGTTGGTAAGGAAACAGTCTCAAAATCCTCTGTCACCAACGTTCCGAAGTCTCTGACCGCTTTTACTTAATTCAAAGTCCTGGCCGCTTTTCATCATGTTACATTTCCTTTGATCTTATTGTCTTTCATAGTGCATACATTTACACTTCCCCATGTTATAAGACAAGCCATTTTTCACTCCACTAAAGCCATTATAGATATTTTGATAACAACCAATATATATATATATATATTTTTTTTTTTCTAACACCTCTCCATCTTTTCATGTTCTCTCTCTCTCTCTCTCTCTCTCTCTCTCTCTCTCTCTCTCTCTCTCTCTTTTTGTACAATGCGTAAATAGTTTCATTAAGCTATCTTTATTTACATACAACAGAAAGCGTACCGGATACACTTCCTCTCGGAACTCCGCTGTTTTCACTCGTCCAAGGTAATTACTGACATAAATACTCTTATTTTTCTTCCGCATAAAAAAAAACTTATCAAATTGATTTAATACTTCCCCACTTGTACCATATGAATATTAACGTAGACCAGAGAGATTAAAAAGAAGGAAATTTTGATGAATGGGATATATTAAGACAGAGTGGATGGAACTTACGGTTCGAGACTATTTTTAATCCTTTAACGTAATATTGTCACATATTACCTCAGGGAACACTTAAAGATACTATTGGTGGATGTATTCAAATATTAATGTTACGGTATATTTTATTTGTTTATTTTGAATTAATGTTACATTCTGACAAAAAAAAGTAAAGATCATACAGAGAAATATATTTTTTTCTTTTTTTCTTTTTTTTTTCTTTTTTAATGTGAAGGAGAATGAAACGAACGCCAAATCCAAGAAACAGAAAATAATTTTGCTCCGTCGAATGTCATGAGAAAATGAAATCCAGAGAAACTATTACGAATTAATAAAGCAAATAAATTACTAAGCGTAATTAAAACAAATCAAACATCCATTAAAAAACAACTATATGATTGGATAGAAAATATCTATTGCTTAGAACGCATTTCGCCCAAAAAAATACTCCTACAGCACAAAACCAAAGGAAGAAACAGCTAAACACCAATGACTAAAGACAGCGTCAAATTTCGCGCCATTTCTTCACTCCCGAACCGCCGGTGTCCAAGGGCGTGAATGACGTCACCACAAGCGTTCTCGTAGGCGTGCAAATCCGGACCGGATATAGAGTTTCGCCATTTCTGGAACATCTTTTCGGATGTGCGATGAGTCCCAAAAGATTTCTTTACCTTGTGGGTATTCGTGGTGTGTTTCCATAGGTACTTTTTAACCCTCTTCGGTAAATGGACTGGTTTTCCTCTTAGGAAACGGAACATTTGGATAGTCTTGTCGAATGGATCTTGTGCTAAATCTTCGTACCTATTTATTTATGAGTGAAAAGACACCAGTTAGTTTTTTTTTAATATGTGAAATGCTGTGAAAAACACGATGTAATATGCATAACACACTTGAAACTGACATGAGAATGATGATAATAATAATGATGATTATAATAATAATAACAATGATAATGATAACGATATTATGATAACGATAACAACAAGAGCAATGATGATAATAATAACTATAACAATAATAATAACAGCAACAATAATAATGATAATAATAATAATAGTAACAATACTACTACTACTACTAATAATAATAATGATAATAATAATAATGATAACAATAACACATATGATGGTAATAATAATAATACAAATAATGATATTGATGATAATAAAAAAATAATGATAACAATTGTATTAGTAGCAATAGCACTAATAACAATGATGGCAATGATAATAATAATAATAACTATATTAATGATCATCATGACAAGGCATTACACTAAACATGCAATATTGCGGAACGCTGAATTAAAACAGAAGAACATGATCTGGCAACACTTACTTGACGAAGAGGTACCTATTTGGGTATTTTTTTTCCATTTCTTCGCGAGTTTGGAGGTCCTGTGGTATGCGTAAATTATTTATATGTTTCATCGTTGAATAAATAATGGACAAAATCAATGAACACAATATCAACATGATCAGAATGATAGTGAAATAGACAAACGCACACACACACAAACGCAAACACACACACACACACACACACACACACACACACACACACACACACACACACACACACACACACACACACACACACACACACACACACACACACACACACACACACACACACACACACACACACACACACACACACACACACACACACACACACATACACACACACACGCACACACACACACACACACAAAAAAACATATACAGACATAGACACACCTCCCCACAGCCACACACACTTAAACACAAACTCAGACCTCGACACATAAACACACACACACACGCTAACATGCCTAAGATACTCTCACACCTTCTCCCAAACACAAACAGACACAAAACACACTCAAACTTCTCTTCCCCAATACATACAAACACACACACACACACACACACACAAACACACACACTTACCTCCATGATCTCTGAGCAAATCTTTTCCGGGTCGAGATTCCACTTCACTTTAGCTGCGGATCTGAGAGAGCCCCGGGGATCCCTCACCAAATGGATAACTTTCAGCGTCGGGTCCTCCTGTAGAAGCTCCGACACCCAAGCTAAGCGAGTCCTGATGGTCTTGACAATCCTGAAGCGCTCCTTTCGACAGAAGTCCTTGAGGATTTCCATGTCAACGCTAGCGATGTCCTTCTTGTAGGTGTACGGGTGTCGGATCGAACTAGCAGGACTATCACCCACGGCCAAGAATTCCTGCTGGATCTCACAGCGGAAAGCCTTTCGCAGTTCCTCGCGTACTGAGTGCTCGTCGTGTTTCTGGCTCTCCGGAAGACTTCGAACGGGCTCGTAGAAGTAGAAGCTTTGTCCCCGCGAGGCCAGGATCTCCGCTAGGAAGCTCGAACCGCTGCGACCCATCGAACTCAGGACGAGGAGGTTCGAGCGGGGAATCGCCTTCTGGACGCGGGAGGGAGAATGTTTCGCTTCTGGAATTGGGGTGGTCTTTTAGGGCGTGTGGAGCACCACTTGATAATCGTCTTTTTTTTTATTAAGGTCTTGATTTAGATGTTTAAATGTAATGAAAGTATGTAAACATTTACTTACACTATCTCTCCCTCTCTTTCTCTGTGTGTATATATATATATATATATATATATATATATATATATATATATATATATATATACATACACATATATATACATACATACATACATACATATATATATATATATATATATATATATATATATATATATATATATATATATATATATATATGTATACTTCCATTTCATACACACACACCCTATATATATATATATATATATATATATATATATATATATATATATATATATATATATATATATATATACATATATATGTGTGTGTGTGTGTATGAGTGCGCGCGCGCGTGTGTGTGTGTATTTATATATATGTATATATATATATATATATATATATAAATACACACACATATTCCAACATAAATGTTGTATGTATAGACTCGTTTACCTGAACCGCTGCTATTAAACACGACAGAGAAAGTTATCTCCTGTTTATTCACCTTAAACAAATCCATAAGCACATACAATACAATAGAAATGCTCCACAGAATACATCACACCATACCTTGTGACTTGTGATGGTGATGCTTCTCTACGTGAGATCGGCCGTGGTGTTTTTGCCTCGCGAAGAGCGCATGGTCAACAGTAAGGAATATGTATATGAGGACGCAGTATATTGCAACAGATTTTATCCATCGTATTCTGAACGTTCGAGCCGAGATCATGAACATCGTGCGTTCTGTTGCAGGATAAGTAGGGAGAGAGGAAAGAAAGAAGGAGAGTTTATGTTAGAAGTTAATTCCAGGGCATTTGGAAAAATAAGGAATTTTGGACGAAACAATATTGTGGTTGTTGAGATGATGTATTTTTTAAGATTGCTGGGGGAGGGGGGGTATATTATAGTAATGTTTCATTTCCAGACTTTTGGGAAGATCAGATGAAAGATTATTTATTATTATTATTTTTTTTTAACGACTGAAACAAAAACGGTATTTTTTCTATTACTATTTAAAGAAAAATACGATTTTTATCTGACTTCTCGGAGTAAAAGAAGATTTAGGTGATTTATCCCGTAGGTTGCAACAAAGCAATAGATTTACAATTTAAGTTTGTTTTTGACTGGTAGGAAAAAAAACAAATGTATTTTCTGATGGCGTATTTTTCCAAACCTATTTAACATCCGTGACATGAATAAACAAACATACAGAATACCGTTAAGTCTAGAATATCTTAGGTTTCTAAAATTGCATGAATTATTGTTATTAGAAATCATATAAAAAGTCACAAAATCATAATCCGACATGAAGTTCCTTTTTAAACTTCCGCATTTTCTTACACCATTACTATCAGAATTTCCCTTATTTTTTATTCAAACTTCCGATTTTCTCTTCTTGTAGAGAAATGTTCACTTTTATTAACAAAAGAATATACTTTTCCTTCCCTCCATATGGAATGGCTCTGTTTGTTTAACTATTGTTCTAAATAGATTTAATTTAAATCAAATTATATTTCGAGAACAGAGAGGCTCGTACACCGCACTGTCTTAACAGCCTGGAAGTATATATCGTTAATCACTTACTTATATCACTGATATACGATAACTGATAGGACATACACGTAACAGTCCTTCAGTAATACTATTAGGTTAACAATTGGTAGACAGCAGAGCCAGGATACAAAACACAGTGTATAACAAGTGTTGCGTTCACCTGGCTGTATGCACACCTGTTCAACGATAACCTGTTTTCCGTTCACAATTAAATGTTCGGAGCGTGAATACACGTGGGTCCGAATGATTGTGGTAAATGTATGTATTTGTATGGGATTTGACTCTGACTGTATGTCGGGCGTGTGGATGGATATTAGATTGCTCTCTGTGAATGTATGTGTATGCGTACATACAAACAGACACACAATATATATATATATATATATATATATATATATATATATATATATATATATATATATATATTGCGTGTGTGCGAGAGAGAGAGAGAGAGAGAGAGAGAGTGAGAGTGAGTTAGTTAGTTTGTGTGTTTGTGTATGTATAGCTAGCTACGTTTATATGCATGCTTGTTTACCGATTTATCTGACTGGCCAGAAGATGAAATCCAGTAATATTTTACTGTTTTTTAATATTCCAATGAATTTTTTTTTTTTAGTCTTTAGCATTTCTGTCACGTCCTATCGCGTGTGAAAACAGATAGGTGTTTGCTTGCGTGCGTTTGTACCTGTGTAAACAACTTGATGTCGGGATTCTGTGGAGGCTGGTATGGTGCAAGAGCTTCTTCTGTTTAATCTGAGGAAGTACTTTGTACAGACGGAAAGGACAGTAACTAAGCAGGGACTGGAGGACTTAATATGTGATGATCTTACGGAGTGCTAAGGGGTACACGAGAGCGCAGGACGATGATGCCCTCAGAGATGGTGCTTGAATGTCTTAGGAAGGACAAACTGACCGAGCTGGTCAGGTCATGGAATTACTTTACAAAGTTACTTTATTAAGTTTCGTAGATGTACCTTCGTGTGACCTACGGTACATAAGGCATATGGATAATAATGAAGAGGTTGCACTGCATGTAATTTACAGTAAGCAGAGAGATCACAACATCGCATAAAATGAATGATCGTTTGAGTGCAGTAACGGAACTGACATCGCTTCCACTCCAAATTCTTGTATCCCACGATTCACAATGTATATCACAACCACAAGATAGATGATACATTAATGTTTTACAACCTGTTTCTGTATGTCGGTATACGTGTGTATATCATCGGTGTGTGTGTAAGCGTGTGTGACTTTGCTTGTATGTTATCCGTGTACCTGTTTCTGCAATGGTGTATGATTATCAGCAGTATATGTGTTTATGCAAAATCGTATGTGATCGTACACACGTCTTCTGAAAGTACAAGGTTCTGTGTCCGTGTTAGCTCCATCTTTCTTCTCATCTGCCACTAGTCTATGCCTTTTGTTCCTTACTTCCAGTCCAAATGAAATAAAAATGTATATGCCCGTAGCATTTCAAAGTGTTTTATATGTATATATATATATATATATATATATATATATATATATATATATATATATATATATATATATATATATATATATATATATATACATACACACACACATATATATATTATTCTTATGCATTTATTATAAAACAAAAAACGTATTTATGATTAGTGGATAATTACAGCGAACTTTATTCAACCTAACGCAAATACGAATATTTATTTTTTCCTTGCCCTCGTATCCCCTACGAATTTCAAATGTAAACAAACACATTTCAAAGATTGTTTCGGCGGCCTCGAGCTCAATGACAGAAAATGAGTTAAATGTAAGTAATTTCGAGGATAATAAACAGTGAGGACTGTTCTATATTCTTTGTGAAAAGTCAGGTACGGAAAATAGTACCCTTTAATCAGGTTTTATGGAGAAAAAAGGCGTGAGATAAGCGTTTGTAAGGAATATTGAAATGTCATTTTTAGAAAGAAAAGGAGCGATTTAATCCCCAGGTTATAGATTAAAGGAAAACCGTATATCCGGTATTTCTTTTTGTAAATGAGACTTAAAGTGCTATATATTGCCACCCATTTATTCGTAAAGTGCCTTTGCGTATTTATGATTTGTAAATATAGGTTTCCCAGATACTGGCTGATTAAGAATGATACTAATAATTATGCAATTATCTATCAACATTCTACAATCAGAATGTATTAAAATTTCTTCTAATTAAATTTGGCTACAGCTATGCAATGATGGAGAGTTTGGGCGGCAAAAGCAGTGGGGAAATCCTTGCAAACTGTGAGGTCTGCATTAAATTCATTGAAGCTGGATGTACCTTCTCTGCAGCCACCGTTCGCAGGCTCAGGCTCTTGGTGGAACTCCGTGGAAGATCTACAGGAACATCGAAGGTATGAAATGATTAAGGAGTGTAGAAGGAGTTATTCATTTGTGTATTTATTTTTGAGGTATGCTGAGCCTGGAATAAGTTGAAACTGTAAAATTGAGTTGTAGAATTGAGGTCTTAGGGAATGATATTAAGCGGGGCAACATGTCTGAAGTATAGCTATTTGAGATATGTGAATGAAAAGGGGATTCTTTAAAGAGTCTCTAGATTTCAGGGGTATCAATTTTAGTATAGATTTGCAAAATATATGTTTTAACATGTGATGATTAACTTGTGCAAGGAATATGAATGTTTCTAGGTAACAAATTTTACATTTTATGTATATCTAGCATATAAGAGACCCAAATTATTCTTAGTTTCTTAGTGATAAGAAGATTTAACTAAAATCTTATATGATTTCCAGGAGTTATTGGTACGACTGACAGATGATAGTGACCCCTTTTTTCTATTCACGTGCCTTGTCTGCGAGGAGGACTATCATGCTCTACGGCAGCACCAAGGACTTCTCATCGACTTCAGTGCTTTCCCACATAAATTTGTCGAGCTTGTCAATACATGCATCAGGGAAAGTGAGAAAGACTCACCCAAGTAAGTAGTGATTAACTAGAGATTATCTTTATATCCATTGTCTTAAGAAAATGTTGAAAGCATTTACAAAGAAAGATCCAGTT
>BOPN01004149.1:0-7500 GCA_017312705.2 Penaeus japonicus | reverse complement strand
ATATATATATATATATATATATATATATATATATATATATATATATATATATATATATATATATATATATATATATATATATATATTTATTTATTTATTTATCTATCCATCTGTTTGTCAGTCCATCTATCCGTATACACCACCAAGTTTTCAGCACATTGGTTCAGGAGTATTTGTTTTGTCTGACCAATAGAGTCACATGATAATAATAATTCAGTAGTGCTCTTCTGACCCCACAATATTGCAACTCTTGTATCTCTAAAGTATCATGAACCACCAATTGCACTTACTCTACAGGTTTGGAGTCTATAAGCAATGGTAAATGTAAGCTAAATATGCTAGGCATTGCACAAAATTGATGGGGTGGCACTTTTATGTAAAATCATAGATAAATGTGGATGAACATGAATGGACCTGAGATAAACAAAGATAATAAACTAGGGAAAACTTAGGGTGATTACTGTAATATTTATTGTTGCTTTTGCTGTAGAAGAAGTTCAATGTCAAAGAACCGAATCCAAATACCATTTTTGCAAATGCATATCTTCATGTTAATTTTGTATTGTTTGCAAAATGAATTGCTGGTACAAGTGCTAAATATGGCACCATCTGAATGTACACAAAATAGACATCTGCATCTGTATTTTTTGTAATTATTATCCTAAATTGTAATGTAAGTTCCTGGAAAATCTGTGATATTTATAATAAATAAGAATATGCCTTTACTAAAAAAGATAAGATAGTTCTTAACAGGAGTGCAATGTAACAAATATGTTGATATAAAGTAGCTTGACATGCACTTTTCCTTATGGCTTTTTCTCAAGATTACTTTCTGCCTTTGCATCTTTCAGAGAACTTCGCAGTCGTCTTTCAAGTGCGGAGGGAAATCTTGAACGCTGCCGGCAAGAACTGGGCCATACCAAGAAAATAAATGCTCATCTTGATAAAGATTACCATTCCAAAATGTCTTCAGGTCAGTTTGCTTGTCTTAGAGTCATCTTTTCTTGTTTGATTTCTTAAAAGAAAGAAAGAAAAAAAAATAGTTATGTCACATTTTATTTCTTGTGAGCTTTTAAAATTTAGACAGTTGAGTGTTCTAAAGTTTGTAAAATTAACCCATTGGTCATGGTTTTAAATAAATATTTGTGCAGTAGGATGGCTGGTTTACATTGTCTTGCACGGTGCCATCCGCGTCTATGACCAACTCTACCTTTGCAGCAAATCATGCCATCTGCTGCTAATGGGTTAAGTGAATATAAAGTGTGTAGTTAGAAAAAATTACCTGCACACACTTAAAAATAAACTTCATTGCAGTACGAGAATTAGAGTCAAGAGTGTCCCACCTTGAAGGCGAACTTCGGAGTAAAGACACCAGCCTGGGGCACACTCAGGAAATGCTTGAATCTCTCCAGCAGCAGAAGGTGAGCTTACAGTGGTATTCTGTTAGGGCAAAAGTCATCATGAATGCATGTGATTGCCAAGTACAGATCTTATTAAAAAGTCATGTAACCTTCCGTTCTCACAAGGACTTATTTAAACTTGTATTTCTATGTGTTAATGAATGTTAATGTTGAATTTGACCTGTTAAACCTGTAATCTCTTTCAGCGGAGTTTAGAGGAGGCCCTTGAAGAGAAACAGCAAAAATTAGCCAAACGGGAAAACTCGATCCAGATGCTTTATGCAGAGTTGCAAAAAAGCCTGGATGTGATTAAGAAACTTCAGAAGAAAATCAAAGAGGAGCACATGACGGTAAGGATAGTGGTCTTTCTTTCTTTTTGACAATAAGGATTGTGCTTTTTTCTCTTTTTTTTTCTTACAGTAAGGATGGTGTTTTGTTTTTTGCTGGTGGTGGTCTTTTTCATCCTCTTTTTCTTGTATTCTTTTACTATAAAGAATATCTTAGCTATTTGCTATCTGGAGTTAGGATAAAGAACCATAAACTTGATGCCCAGTTTAAAATCACCGAAAAACAATTATTTTATTTCAAAGAGCTAAAATGCATACATGACCCATTCTTTTTATTCTCATTATTCAACCTGTGAACAAAGTATGAATGAGAATGTATGGTTATACAAGACAATGTGAATTACTGCCATTTCAATGTTAAAGTCTTCATCAAATATTTCTGATGAATATTTTGGGATACTGAAATGGCAGCAACTTGTTAAGCCATGCAAAAAGATTTGTTCTTGCTCAGTGATCTGTTATTCAGTCTGTCTCATTGACCACCATTCCTGTCACTCAGAGCAAGGTTCGAGGAGCAGCACTAGTAGAGCAGGATAAGCTGGTCACCGAGAAGGACTCAAAGGTCGTGGAACTGAGCGAGCAAGTGCAACAGATAGCGACCAAGCTCTCACAGCTCACACTAGACAAGGAGAGACTTCAGAGTGAACATCGGGAGGCTAAGGAGAAACTGCTTGAGCATGAGAAGACTCTCGACACCAATGAGAAAGGTTGGGGTTAAAGGTTAAATCTTTAGCCTGGATTCTTGTAATGAATGGTTCTTATGCAAGCTAGGAAGATTTTATGATACTTTTGTTATATGTGCAATGTGTAGTGTGGTGTGACATGACGTGTGAGGGGTGTGGTGGTTTGGTGGTGTGGTATGTGGTGTGAGGGGTGTGGTGTGTAGTGTGTAGTGTGTGGTGTGTGGTGTGTGGTGTGAGGTGTGTGGTGTGGTGTGAGGTGTGAGATATGTGGTGGTATGGTGTGTGGTGTGTGGTAGGTGTGGTGTGGTGTATGTGTGTCTGTATGTGTATGTGTCTGTGTATACATGTACATATGTTGCATTTATGTGTGTGTATATGTGTATGTGTGTATGTATGCATGCATGTGTTTGTATGTGTTTGCATGTGTACATATATATATATATCTATATTATTTATATGTATCTATACAGGCATAGCTGCATGTTCACACCCAAAGATAATTGCCAGAAGGTCATTTGCTCACTAGTAAATATTTTAACAAAAAGTATTGATGAAAAAAAATCATTCTTTCAGTTATCTCATGGCTGAACAAGCAGCTCAACGAAGCCGAAATGGCAGGAGCAGTCATCAAACGCGCTCCTCTCACAGAAGCCTACCTTACCTCCCAGAGCCATGGGGTACAAGGTCCTCGTTTCCCTTCCGCTGGTTTGCCCACAGAACTTGCACACTCCACACCTCTCTCAAACACACTGCGTTCCTTGCCCACGGTCAGCAGCAGTGGCAGGTCGGGAGGAGGTCACTCGACACTGGTTAGTTTTAGCTTTTTTTAGCTTTTTGATATTATTGTTATAATGATAGTAATAATGATAATAATAATAATAATAAGAAGAAGAATTATTATGATTATCATTATTGTTATTATTATTATTATTATTATTATTATTATTATTATTATTATTATTATTATTATTATTATTATTATTATTATTATTATTATTATTATTATTATTATTGTTATCATTATTATTACTGTTGTTGTTTATATTTTTTATTACTGTAATCATTTTATTATTTTTTGAAATAAGGGTGGCAGTATAATAATATTTTAATCTCTTTGTAAAAGAGTTTAATAGGTTTAGATCTATGAGTGAAATAGAGATTTTTGAAGGGAAGTGATTTTCACCAGAACACATTTACTCCAGAAATCAAGAACATATGTAATATTATAAAATTTACTAAACCTTTCAAAATAAAGATAAAGGAGATAATTTTGATGTTTATCTGTTGGAAGAAATCCATCTTTAATATCTGTATTGCAGAGTTCACTTCGCACTCTCGCACACATTCCACCCATACCAGAAGAGATTAGTCCTCGTACTTCGCATGTGTCGCCTACAGACAAGGAAATATCACCTGTAGATAAAGAAAAGTGAGTATGTCTGGCTTTATATTAAGGGCATGAGATTGATGTTCAATTTATTATATTTATATATATATATATAAATATATATATATATATATATATATATATATATATATATATATATATATGTATATATTTATATATATATTTATATATATATATATATATATATATATATATATATATATATATATTAATATATATATACATATATATATATATATATATATATATATATATATATATATATATATATATATATATATATATATATATATATATATATTTATATATACATATATATATATATATATATATATATATATATATATATATATATATATATATATATATATATATATATATATATATATATATATATATGTATATATATATTAATATATATATATATATTAATATATATATATATATATATATATATATATATATATATATATATATATATATATATATATATATATATATATATATATATATACACATATATATACATATATAGATATATATATATATAAATATATATATATATATATATATATATATATATATATATATATATATATATATATATATATATATATATATATATATATATATATACATATATATATATATATATATATATATATATATATATATATATATATATATATATATATATATATATATATATATATATATATGTATATGTATATATTTATATATATATTTTTTTATACGATTTCGAGCTCAAAATGACTTTTTCATACAGAAAAATGTAAAAAGAGGCTCAAATTGATTTTTTTTACGATATATATATATATATATATATATATATTAAGGGTGGTATTTGTAATTGTCAACCAGGTGATTATTTACCAGGGTATTTATTATTTTTTGGAGTATAGATGGGTTACTTTATGCTCTAGTGAAATGATTCAGATATTCTGAAAGTATTTTGTGTTGTTTTCTGTTACTTATGTTATAGGAACTTAACATAATGCATAGAGATTCAGAGTTAAAGTTGGGATAATGGTCTACTTGAAGGTAAATAGATTGATGGAAAGAGTTCTTATCATCATAGAAGAGGAAGAAGATATATTTCTTAGGAAGTCTTATATATTGTAGTGTAAGGAAATTACTAATTTTTATTTGATGGATATGTGTAATTGAGTCAGATTCAGAAATACTTTAAACCATTGTACATAATTTGATGAATTCTTCACAACTTTTCCCTGTTAGTCAAGATATATGTTGTGTGTAACTGAAATCGTTACATATATAATTTTCATTGTATATGGATTAGTTCCAAAATGATTTTAACCAGGGGTACTTATTTCGGTTTATTCTTCCGCACTCTACCCATGTAATATAATCAAGGTATGGGGCATTCAAAATTATCATTGTGAGTTACAGTATATATTAGGTATACACTTTTCAGGATGCAAGGTTTTAGATCTATAATATTTTGAAACAACTTTTATTGATGAATTCTCTCCTGGTGTAGCCTTTTATACTCTGTATTTGGAAATCTTAATGATTATGTTTTTATGAGTTATAATTTTTTTCATTGCACATGGTTTGTATCTAAGTATTTTGAAGGAACTTCAGATATTCGGTCTTTTAGCTTCATGTGTTATGCATATGTTTTTCAGCATGCAAGGTTTGGATCCAAAATTCTTTGAACCAACTGGTGCCTCTGCAGTACATGTTCATGGTTTGCTAAGAGCAAACTATCAAAGAACATCACATAAAGAGACTGCTATTCAGTCAAGGGACTTTGTTGCTGACAGCAAGTGAGTAATGGTTACCCTTTTTAGTATTTTTATTATTATTATTATTATCATTATCATTATTATTATTATTATTATTATTATTATTATTATTATTATTATTATTATTATTATTATTATTATTATTATCATTTTTATTATTATTATTATTATTATTTTATCTCTATAAGGTGATAAATATGATTGATATATTGGATGTCTAACTTTGAGTCATGTAATTAGAAAAGAAAAGAAAAAGAAAATCCCATCCTTGATTTGTGATTTGCAATGCTTTGTCTTAAATCATTGCAGTGAACCTTAATTCAAAGGCTTGTTCTGTATCTTTGCTTATGGTTGAATAGTAAATTAATTAAAGTCCTCTTTTGTTTTGCCTTGCTCAACAGAACCAATCCAGTTTTAGTAGATATTTCAGGACTTTGACATAATCTTACAGTACCTTGACGCTAATTGAAGAAGAATCTCAATATCATTTATGTCATGTCTTGTGTAGATTGAGGGGTTGGATCACTTTTGTACTGCATTAATCCATTTGTTGAAATTACAAGCTTCAGTTATGATGAACTATTATAGCAAATGCTAATTAGTATCACTTTGCTAAAACATCATATATAGACTCATATATCATACCATAAGTCTAGAAAATAATAGAACACACACAGTAAAAAGAGTAAATATTTGTGTAAACGTATGATGGATAGCACAGTTAAGTACCTCATTTTATAATCTATTCTCAGGGATCTCTCCAAAATAGTGCTTCTCAAGGACCTTAAAAGATATTCAGACTTTTCATGAAGACGATATAGTTCAAGCTCCTTATCTAGATATGTAATCACAAAGTAACACTGATACTAATCTCAGTCAAATCTCCGATAATATTCATTAATTCATTCTTTAAATTCCTCCTTTGCAGCAAACAAGGAGGAAGAGGAGAAAGCAGAGGAGGCAGAGGAGGAGGAGCACCAAGATTGGGGAGAGGCCGTGGAATAGGGGAGAGAAAGCCGGCTGAAGCCACCAGAAAATTTGGGACGGCAACTTCGAGAGCATCCAATTATTTCCCGAGATCCTGACGGACATCCACAATTTAAATTTGGGTCTTCCTTCTCTGTTCAATGATAATTAATTTATTGTAATTGCTCTTTTTTATGGTTTGCATCCTGTACTTTATTCCTTTATAAAATTTGTCCTTTGTCCTACTTTCCTACAGATTAACTACTATTCCAGAATTTAATGTATATCACAAATTGTATATCTAGAGAGATTATTTTCAAAGGATTATAAATTCACCAAAAATGTATTTTAGATGCATATGATCTCAGTAATTTTATGGTCATTTTCTTATAGAAACACAAACACAAACACAAAAATATGTAAATATATTTTCACAAATGAAATATGTTTCTTTTCAAGTATCCCAAAATCATTTTACCCCACATGGGGTAGCATATAGGTGAGTTTAACCCATTTGCTCCGGGTTGATTATTTGCATAATGCTGCTACCTCTGTGAAGATAACAAGTGGACACAGCCTCCATGTGCTAGATCTATCATGGCGCGATGCCGTGCTACACTTCTCAGAGCACCTTGTCATTTTACTTATTTTTTTGGATAAGTCAAAAATAATATGTCTAAACAAATGGAAGTGCAGTGAGTATAAACATAAGTAACTATATAAAACGCGTATTTAAAGGGAGAGATCATGATGTGATAGGACGTCATCTCGCAGGAGTGAAATATTCCTCTGATGTGATAGCTCGTCATCTGGTGTTGAATAGGTTAAACCAATTTGAGACAAAAAAATTGAAAGGTCCTCAGGACAATATATATGTTTATAATATATATGCTTATTATATATATA
>BOPN01004148.1:132500-133741 GCA_017312705.2 Penaeus japonicus | reverse complement strand
TATATATATATATATATATATATATATATATATATATATATATGCAGTATCTACTTATCTATACAACTAACTTTCTCTCTCTTTATCTCTCTCTCTCCCTACCTTTCTCTCTCTTTCTCTTACTCTTCCTTTCTCTGTCTTTATGTGTGTGTGTGGTGTCATGAGAAGTTAAAATAGGAAAAGGGCTAAACTGAAATGGAATAAAAAAAAAGTTTATTTTTTTTTTAGGTATAGATACAGTAGCTATACCTAACATGTATGCACACACATAGAGGTGATATTCCCATGAATTTCCTAGGCAAATGTGCTCCATCTTTAAACGACTTTACATATGCTGACAAGAAAGAGAAAAACTTTTCCGAACGAGAGAATATTTGGCTATAAATGTCAGGTGAGACTTTTTGGTCGTCTGTCAGCTGTTTCATGCACACTTGCTGGTCGTCTTGTTCAGATACACCTGGATAGGAATATGGTCTTTGTGACGAGGTTACCTAGAGGTGTTTTTTACCTTTTATGATGTGTTATTTGATTTATACTGTGTGATTCTTCTCTTTCTCTCTTTCTATGTCTCTCCTTCTTTCTCTTTGTTTATTTTTTTTTCTATCTTTCTCTCTCTCTGCTTCTTTCTCTCTATTCATCGTTTTCTCTCTCTCTCTCTCTCTCTGTCTCTCTCTGTTTCTTTCTATCTTTTTTAATCTCTCTCTCTCTCTCTCTCTCTCTCTCTCTGTTTCTTTCTATCTTTTTTAATCTCTCTCTCTCTCTCTCTCTGTTTTCGACTATGTCTCTCTCTCCCTCTCTATTTATCTATAGCTCTCTCTATCAATCTCTTTAATTCTGTCAAAGGTTACTCAATCGTTTGAGTATGATGTTATGCCTGTGTAATGCCACACTACCCTGGTTTTTTTTGTTGTTGTTGTTTTTCTCTCTTCAAAACTAAAGGTTCTGGTCACGTGCAATGTCCTGGTATTTCGTCCACATACAAAGGATTATCTTTTATCTTATATCGATACATCTAATTGGTTTATTCACACGTCTGGCAATTCAACAGAAATTAAAGATCATTTATAGTAAAGTATGTTTTCGCATTTTTTTTTCCTCTTATTTTTATTTCCTTGAAGGTGTGTTTGTGGGTGTGGATCGAAAATATAACTGTAGAATGTAACTATATTCAGATAAAAGAACAGGGGGAAAATGCTAATGATTGAAGGATACAAAGAGAAAGCTGATAAAATGAAGAAAAA
>BOPN01004148.1:120000-122500 GCA_017312705.2 Penaeus japonicus | reverse complement strand
GGTAAGATAATGATGATAATGATAAGAATAATAATAGTTATAGCAATAATAATGGTAATAGTAATTATGATATTAATAACAATGACAATAATAACGATTGCGATAATGATAATAAGGATAATGATAGTAATGTCAAAAATAATCATGATAAGGGTAATAACAGTGATAAAAAATGATAACAACAATGACAAAACTTCAGGAACAAAAATCAAAACTACCAACAAACAAACATACATAAAAAAAAAACTCCCACCACCATCCCTCACCCTAAACCGAAATAAACAAAAAACAAACAAACAAAATAAATCCCTCCTGCGTGAGATCCATCCTTTCGGCATCGCTTGTCCTTCCGGCTGTTTGTGTCATCGTTTATTGACCTTCGCTTCCTCTCAGCCGTCCTTTTGTTTACGGGAGACGCAAAGGCACGTGGGATCTCCGGAGGACCTTTAGAGCTGTTGCCTCTATCATCAAGATTATTATCCTTATTATCTTCATGTGTATTGTCTTTGTTATCTTGTATCATTATCATTGTTATTATTGTTCTTATTGTTATTATTATTATTACTATTATTATTATTATTATCATTATTATTATTATTATTATTATTATTATTATTATTATTATTATTATCATTATTATTATTATCAGTAGTAGTAGTAGTATCATTGTTGTTATAGTTATCATTAACATTATCTTTTTAATCATCATTAACATTATCTTTTTTTATTATCATTATTACTATCCTTGTTATCATCATTAGTGTAATTGTTCTCATTGTAATTGTTGTTATTGCTATCATTGTCATTGTTGTTATTGCTATCATTATCATGCTTATTATTATCAATGTTATCATTTATTATCATTATTGTTAGTATTAATTTGTAAATATCATCATCAACATCATTATTTTTGTTGTTTGTTATCATTATCATTATCATTATTGTAAGAAATACCAATATTATTATCAGTATTGTTGTTATATGATCATTATTAGGACTATTATCATTATCTACATTACCATATCATTTTCAGTTTAGTAACACATTTAATGCCAAGAGGTATTTTTTCTTGTTTTTTTACTTGCGTTGTATTAACAGCTGTTTTTATGATGAAAATATTCATCTTTTCTTTTTTTCAATCAAATTTTTATCACATATTTTGCTTTTGACATACATATGTTCTTTCTTCTTGTTTAGTTGCGTTTGATCTGATGATTTTAGTTTACCATGGATAAAAGTAGTGACAACAATATAAAGATGATATCAATATATTGATGATGATAAGTACAAAAATAATAACAACAACAATGATAACTTCAATAGTCAGAAGAAATGAACTAATAACAATAAGTAAAGTAATAACAACAGTCATACCTCGTGAGCCATGTAATATAAAACAATTTGGAAGAGATAACTTCTGAAAGACGCGGTCAATTGCATCAGCATTTTCGCAACCGGAAGTAGCCTCTCCCAATTGCAAACCCGACGCAGCAGAACCTTCGTTGCAGCGACGCCATTTGCAAAAAACAAAAGACAAACGGGAAGGACGCCTGAGCTGTTATTGCTTTTGTCTTTTTATTTTATTTTTGTTTTTTTTTCTAATTTATTTTCCCGTCGTCGAAGTTTTCATTTTATTTCTTGAATTTATGGAACAGTTTATTCGGATATTTCTCTTCTTCCTTAGTCTCTTTCTTTCTCTCTCTCTCTCTCTCTCTCTCTCTCTCTCTCTCTCTCTCTCTCTCTCTCTCTCTCTTTCTCTCTTTCTCTCTCTCTCTCTCTCTCTGTTTCTCTTTCTCTCCCTATTTCGCTCTCTCGTTCTCTTTCACTCTCTCTTTTTTCATCTCTCTCTCTCTCTTTCTCTTTCTTGCTCTGTGAGTGTAAGTATGTCTGTATGAGACTGGAAGAAAAAATATGGAGGAGGAAGAGAAAGAAAAAGAAATAAAAAGAAAAGAGGAAGAAAAAGTGGAGAGAAAAAGTGGAAGGAAAACATTTATGTGGAGGAGTGAGGGGGGCAGGGGGGCAGGGGGGAAGGGGGTGGAGGAAAGAAAAAGGGAAATAGAAAATAGAGATTAGATTGCAACCAAGACAACCAAAAGTAAAGGCGGATAAGGGAATAAAAAAAAAAAAAAAAAAAAAATATATATATATATATATATATATATATATATATATATATATATATATATATATATATATATATATATATATATATATATATAGAGAGAGAGAGAGAGAGAGAGAGAGAGAATAAAAGAAGTTCAAGGAAGCATATAAACATTATAAAGGTGGTCGAAGTTTCACAAAAAAAGGGAGGATGAATAAAAAAAAAAAAGGAAACCGAGGATTTCTGTCCTTTTTTCACTTCTCCTTTTCGTTCTTTTCTTCACTTTCTTTCCTTCTTCCCTCCTCCATTTTGTTCTATCATTTGTGTCTATTTTCCTTCTGTGCTTCATCTTCTTTCTTCTTTTCTCTCTTTTCCTCTTCTTCTTTCTGATTTCCC
>BOPN01004148.1:112500-117500 GCA_017312705.2 Penaeus japonicus | reverse complement strand
TATATATATATATATATATATATATATATATATATATATATATATATATATATATATATATATGTGATGTATGTGTTTTTTGTAGTGTGTGTGTTTGTGTGTGTGTATGTATAGGAATGTATATAAATTTAATATATATATATATATATATATATATATATATATATATATATATATATATATATATATATGTCTGTCTGTATCTATCTCTCTCTCTCTCTCTCTCTCTCTCTCCCTCTCTCTCTCTCTCTCTCTCTCTCTCTCTCTCTCTCTCTCTCTACTCTCTACACTGCACTACTTGTCATATCTATTTATCTAACTTTTCATATAACACAACACAGAGATAAACACACATACATACACACACACACACACACACACACACACACACACACACACACACACACACACACACACACACACACACACACACACACACACACACAGGCCTATCATCCCAGTCACACAGTTTGGACATTCAGCAGGCCCTGAACTGATAACCACACACACACATGAAAGACACACGCACACACATGGACAGACGACCCATTAGACACAATACACACACACACACATAGACACAACCCACATTTCAGCAGACAGACACTGCAAAGGAGAGCAGATATAAGGGGTCAGTGCCTCGACACCAAGGCAGGGCCCACATTACATTTATCTCGTATTATGGTACACAATTTACTTATTAGAATGTGTCTGGGAAAAGTGGGGGGTAAGGCGTAGGGAGTGGGGTGGGGGGTAGGAGTATAGGGGGATGTGTCGGAGGGAATGAAGAGGAAGGAGAGTGACGGGAAGGGGGGGGGTACGGGATAGGGCTGGGGGGAAGTAGTAGGGGAAAATGGTGAGAAGGCTGACAGGAGAAGATAAGGCGAATGAGACAGGGATGAGGGGAAGGACGGAGATATACATAGATAGACAGACAGATACATACATACATGCATATATATATATATATATATATATATATATATATATATATATATATATATATATATATATATATATATAAAGAGAAAGAGAGAGAGAGGGAGAGAGAGAGACGGACAGACACACGGACAGACAGTCAGATAGACAGACAGAAAGACAGACACAGAGTAATCACTCAGGTAAGATGAGACAGGCACAGACAAAGAGATAAAAAAAACAAAAAAAACACGCACATATTCGCTTATGTTCACACACACACACACACACACACACACACACACACACACACACACACACACACACACACACACACACACATCCGCACACTAACACTCACACACACGCACGCACGCACGCACACCTAAGAGCAAAAAAGTAAAATCGTGCATAGAAAAAAAACAAAAAAAAAACATCACTCATGATTACTCATCGCATCATAGCCAAGCATGTTACTACTTCAGACCACGTAATTAACGTTATAATATATGATAAACAAACTTACGGTCTTTCAGAAACATCTGCGTTATCCTCAGCCGCGGACACTTACCTGGAATAAATAAAATAAAACGTTTATAACATTTTTATTTTCATAATTTGTTTACAGCCATTTACCCCATTCCGTGTAATTGTAGTTTGAGTATTGCATTGCACGCTGTGATAATACCCATTGTCGAAGGCTCTGGTTTTGCTGCCCTGCTTTTTTTTTTTTTTTTTTTTTTTTTTTTTTTTTTTTTTTTTTTTTTTTTTTTTTTTTTAGGTGTTTCATTTGTGAAGGAATTCTTGCGTTGTAAAGATGGCGATTATGATAATTATATTGAAGGATATTTGTTGTTGTAGTTATTATGAATGATAACTGTAGTTAATTGTAGTTATTATGAATTGATAATTATGGGTATTGTGAATTTTGCCGATGATTATGATATTGATTATTACTATGTCAGTTATATAAGTGTTGTTATGTTATTCTTCATTATCATTATTCATCTATTTGATATCTGTATCATATGATATGATTATGCATATCAAAATGTGTACCATAGAAATCTTCATTACCATCATTCTTTGATTACTATCATCGTTATTATTATCATAACATTATAATTACCATTACCATAACTGACATTGCTATATTATCATTAACATTATTAACATCATTGTACTATTATCATCATCAATATCATAAACATAACTGTTATCGGCAGATAAACCCACTATGCACAAAACATACTTATTAGATTATTAGACTACAGTTTCGAAATCCACATGGATTTCATCTTCAAATAATAGTAATGATAATGATATCTGGCTTGAAGATGAAATCCATGTGGATTTCTAATAAATATGCTTTGAATATATTTGGTTTATCTGCCATTCTATCAATATGGAAAAGTATTTTGCCATGTATAACTGTTATCAGACTTACTGTTGCCACAACCACTACTACCTCATGCATTCATTATTATTATACTAACCATATTTAACATTACCATGATAATTTTCACTATAATGATTAAGTGCCCACATCTCTCAAGATATTCGTACAAACAATTACACAAAACAGCCACAGAAACAAACGAAAATAAATCAACAGAATCATAAATAAATCGAAAATAAAAAAACACAAGACCCATACCAAAACCAGCAGCCTTTGACCCCCCTCCCCCCCCTCCATCCCCAAATTCTCTCCCCCTCCCCCCCTCCATCCCCAAATTCTCTCCCCCTCCCCCCTCCATCCCCAAATTCTCTCCCCCTCCCCTCCCCTCCCCTCCCACCCACGCCCACCCACGCCCACCCCACCCACCCCCACCCCCACGCCCACGCCCACCCCCCACCACGAAGGACTAAGCGCAGTGCAGAGGGTACGAAGCCCGGTTTCATTAGGCAAAACACAAGCATTCCTTCACCGAGACAGATTAACAGTATTTTAGGTACGAGTTACAGCGTCTCGGGAAGGGAAGGAACGGCCCGCATCTATCACTGAAGGAGCGACTTCGCGTGCTGAGCGAGGGTAGCGCTGACCTTGTGGCATGTGCTGTGCTATGATAGGTGTATGTGCGATAGATTGAGGGAGAGAGACTGGTTGATAGATAGATAAGCTGATGTATATAGAGGTAAAAAGGGATTGATGGATATGTAGAAAGATAGATAGGGGAGGGAGAGAGAGAGAGAGAAAGAGAGAAAGAGAGAGAGAGAGAGAGAGAGAGAGAGAGAGAGAGAGAGAGAGAGAGAGAGAGAGAGAGAGAGAGAGAGAGAGAGAGAGAGAGAGAGAGAGAGAGAGAGAGAGCGAGAGAGAGAGCGAGAGCGAGAGAGAGAGCACCGGAAATGGACCGAGGTAAAGATAGCATTAGAGACCTTAGAGACTGTAAAAGGAGGTTCACTCTATCTCCCTATCTCTTTGCTCCCATATACTTAACTCTTTGTGTACTTATGCATGTATCTCTCATTCAGCATATCTCATCAACAGTTTTTCATTCTTTCTTTCCTTATATTTAGGAAAATCAGATTCCTATTTCTTTAGTAAGCTGAAGCGAAAAAAACCCTCTCGACATCTAAGCAAGAATATCATCTATATTTTATATGTGTTCATGCGCTCTTTATTTATATGTATATATAAATCCAACAGTATTCAAGATAGTCTCATGTAATATAGCCTCTCGCTTACAACTGCCTTTCCCCTCATCATAAAAAGATACACAATTTTTCCAACTGAAAAGAGTTTCTTTCACAGCCCTTCGCACGGACAATGTAGCATGGGCGTGTATAACTTCTCTCCCTTTCCCTCGGTCTGCCAAGAGGGTTCGACCTCATACGTCATCCCGAAGCAGCGAATTTCCTACGTGTCTTCCTATGGCATTGCCCTAATTTTTCCGTCTGCTGTCGTCTGGAGAATTTTTTTTTTTAAGGTATTAAATTATTATTCAATTATATTATATATATTATCAGTTATCTTTCCGTCTGCTGTCGTCCGTAGGATTTTTTTTTATAGATATTTGATTATTATTATTTATTTATTTACTTATTTATTTATTTTTTATTATTATTATTTTTTTAATACTAAATTCTTCTTTTTCTTCTGTTTCTTTCTTAACGGTTTCCTGTCATTCTTTTTCACTTTCTCTATGGGTTTCGTTTTTTATGGGATGTGATGGGTTTTTTTCGTGTATATATTCATTTTTTGTTATTGTTTTTTGTTCCATCTTTTTTGGAGCTGACGTTTTCTTTTTTTAATCCTGATTACTTATTACTAGCCAGCTGTTGTCTTCTTTATTATTGCTATAATTATTATTCTCATTACCATTATCATTATTATCATTATCATAATTACTATTACCATCATTATCATCATTAGTTTATTACTATTATCATTATCATTATTGTTGATATTATCATTATTATCATTTACTGTCTATGTCAGGCAGGGTAGAGAAATGCTTAGTAGAAAATAATATATATATTTACAAAAATAAGTTTTAAAAAATCCTCCTAGATTTCATACTCAGATCTAAAGAAGAAATACATGTATTATATATATATATATATATATATATATATATATATATATATATATATATATATATATATATATATATATATGTATATATATATATATATGTATATATATATATATATATATATATATATATATATATATATATATATATATATATATATATATATATATATATATATATATATATATATATATATATATATATATATATATATATATATATATATATATATATATATATATATATATATATATATATATATATATGTATGTATGTATGTATATGTATATATATATATATATATATATATATATATATATAAATATATATATATATATATATATATATATATATATACATATATATATATATATATATATATATATATATATATATATATATATATATATATATATATCAAGGTCTTAATTGTATATGAACAGATGCATACTATAAATGAAAGGAATTATAACATTATAAAACGTATAAAATTATCATCAGCACTTAAATCTCCAAGTTATGTGACTTTAGTGACTGCCTCTTAAT
>BOPN01004148.1:105000-107500 GCA_017312705.2 Penaeus japonicus | reverse complement strand
TGATACATATGGTAATGATTATGATAATGATAAAGATAATAGTAATAGCAATAGTAAGAATATTGATAAACTTAGTAATGATAATGATGATAACCATAATGATAGTGATGATTATAATGATAAAGATTATAATGACAATTATAATGATATGGTGATGCTAAAGATAATGATAATTACCGTGCTTATGATGATGAATGATAATGCTATTGTTACATTTACTAATGATAATAACGATAATAAGGATAACAGAAATGATAATAATAAAGACAAAGCAATAAAGATATTGACGCTAATTTCATAATAATCGAATTAACTTTGTTACTTGATATCCTGCAAATTTTCAGTGACAACTTCACGAAAGAGTTGCGCTGAAACTTCTTTTCTACACTTAAAGAGAGACACCACGAGAATCCCCTCCAACCACCAACCCTTTCTGCAGAATATCCACATCTGCATTGCGAAAAAAAAAAAAAAAAAAAAAAAAAAAAATACAAATACCTCGACACCATCAGAATCCTTTTTCTTCTTCTTCTTCTTCTTCTCCATTTCCCTTCCATTTTCACTTTCCTTTTGGTTTTCTTTCCATTCCTCTTTATAATTTGCGTGGTCTATTTTCTTCCTGTTTTTTTTTTTTTCTTCTTCTTCTTCTTCTTTTTCCCTTTCCTCAAGTTTTTCCGTCTTTCTTGTTGTGTTTTTATTATTATTATTCTATTTTCTCCTCTTTATTTGTTTTACTCTTTTTATGTCTNATATATAAATATATATATATACACACACACACAAACATAAATCTACACTATACATATCTAATCTGAAAAAAAGGTTTGCCACAGTGTTGACTTTCAACAATGATAAAAAAAAGAGAATAGCTTCAAGGTAATTGCATCTTGATAGAAAGTTCGTCTTTTTATTTTAGCAATAACTCGATTTTGAGGGAACACGTGCAGAACGTAATAAAAGGGAAAGAGAGAGATTGAGATTGAATAAAAAGAAAAGAAATTCCTTTTTTTGAACTTTCCTCACTTGAGTGAAACGAAGAATAGTTTTTTTTTATGATTTTTCTCTTGTTATTATGGATATCATTTGGATCATTATTATTACTGTTTTATCATCATCATCGCTGTTATCATCGCTTGCATTACTACTACTACTACTACTTCTGCTACTGCTATATCCACTACTACTTCTACTTCTAGTACTACTACTATTACTATTTATCAGAAACAAGAGTAGTATAATCTGATTATCACTATTATATCATCATTTTATTATCATTATTGCCATTATTTTTATTATCATCATTATCATTATTCTAATTCTTATCATTATCATCATTATCATTATTATTATCATTAGCTTTGTTGTTATCATTATCAACGTTCTTATGATCATTATCCTTATCCTCATTACGATAAAGCACGAATAAAGATAAATAAACAAATAAATGAACGACTCAAAATTGCATACCCTCCCTCCCACCCTTCCTCCCTCTCCCAACTCCCTCCCATATCCACCTTCACTCCCAAAACACATACAAATTGATGCCTTCCCCTATTCTTCCCTCCCCCACCCCCCATTCTACATCTCCTTCCTCCCTACCTCCTTTCCCTCCCTTCTCCCTCCCCCCTTCCCTCCCTCCTCCCTCCCTCCCCTCCCTCCCTCCCTCCCTTCCTACTTACCTCTCATCCCCCCCTCCATCTACCTCCCTCCCTCCCCTCCCTCCTCCCTCCCTCACTCCAAGATCTGACTCGAGTGTGAGGTCGAGAGGGAGAGTTACTTTGAGAGGGAGAGTCGTAAGGGAGAGTAGAGATATGGTTCTAGTAGAGATATGGTTATATATGGTTCTAGTAGAGATATGGTATAGGAATTAACTTGCGTGATAATGATCATCATTGCTACCAGCGTCCTTCCTGTTGGCATCATTATCATAATTGCAAATATATACATGGATGGGAAAATTTTTTCCAATACCTGCTACCACTACAACTGCTGCTATCACTTTTACTACTGCTACTACTAATGATGAATATAAAAACGATATCATAATGATAAAGACGATAACAACAATATGGTAATAATGATGATAGAAATGATGATGATTATGATAATGCTAACGATTGTAACAGCGATAGCAAGGATAATGCATTAATATGGATAAAAAGTGATAATATCAAGAGTGAGATGATGACTAATAGTAAATATTAGGATGATAGAAATGACGACGATGATGATGATGATGAGAAAATATTAATGCTAAAAATGATAATGATAAGAATGATAATGATAAGAATGATAATGTTGATAATGATAAGAATGATAATGTTGATAATGATAAGGATGATGATAAGAATGATAATAATGATGATAATTACAATAATGATAAGGATGATAATGCTAACAATAGTAATGATGATGATAATAATGATGATGATTACAATAATGATAATGATAATACCAACAATGACAACAATGGTTATGATAATAATGATGATTAGCGTAA
>BOPN01004148.1:70000-72500 GCA_017312705.2 Penaeus japonicus | reverse complement strand
CTGTGCAGTAAAAAGATGACAGAATATTTCAAATGTTAATGTGTAATACAGCCGATGGCAAGGTCATTGGTGTTGGGTGTGAGGCAGAGAGAAAACGAAAGAGATAAAAACAGGGGGAACGAATGAGAAATATAAAAATGAGGGAGAAGGTAACAAGATATGAACAAAGAGAAAGACCTGAGAGGCAAAAATAGACAGCGAGAAAGCGAGAGACAAAGACAGGAAGAGCGATAGATAGATATATAGATGATCGAGAGAGAGAGAGAGAGAGAGAGAGAGAGATTGAGAGAGAGAGAGAGAGAGAGAGAGAGAGAGAGAGAGAGAGAGAGAGAGAGAGAGAGAGAGAGAGAGAGAGAGAGAGAGAGAGAGAGAGAGAGAGAGAGAGAAAATATAGATAGTTATACAGAGATAGAAGGAGAATCAGAAATATGGTAAAAAAAAATCAAAGGAGATAGCTACTGTAATCAATCAAAACATAAACATTTAAATGGAAATGTGATATCAATTTGATAATACTGATAATAACAAATTAAATAATAAAATCGAAGAGATATTTTACTGAATGAACAATGTTCCATTCCCATTTGCAATATCCTCATTCATATGCAATACGCGTAAAATACAAACAAAAATTAAATGGCCCTCCATGCTGTAAAAAAACAAAACAATAACAACAGATCATAAAGGTTAATACAAATCTAATGCTTGGAATATATGCAATAATTACAAGCGCTTATACAAGAGTATTAATGATAATGAGGATGAAGATAGTGATGATGATAAGTTGTTAACAATACCAGTTGAAATGATACCACTGGGAATGAGGATGGTAATCTTTATGGTGGAAATTCTACTGCTGATTCTGCTACTAGTTAATTTACCACTGAGACTAATTCTACTTTTACTTCTACCACTACTACATTTACTTCTACTACCACTACAACAACTACTACTGCTTCTAATTTTACTACAGCAACTTCTACTATTACTTCTGCTACTATTGCCACAACAACAACAACAACTACTACTACTACTACTGCTGTTGTTTCTGCTAGTACTTCAACTACTACTGAAACTATTACAATTGCTACCTCAATGACTACTATTACTAAACTACTACTACTGCTACTACTACAATTGTCACTGTTATTTCTGCGTATACTGCAATTACCACTGGTTATGGGAATGATAATTACAATCGAACATAATGTTTTGAAATGAATAAAGAAAAGATGAAAAGGATAACGAATATATCAAAATGATGATTTTATATAGATATGAATTAATATGTTGATACAAACACACACACACATATATATACATATATATATATATCAAACCCTGATATCAAAACAAAAGAGCTACCCATACAAAATATACGAAATCGTGGAAAAGAACCGTTTTCTTTGACTCAGAAATCGTTCCATTTTCTCTGGTGTTCTCTTGACCGCAAACCGGTTTAGATCACTCGGGGGAATCTTCAAACCGCTAACTTCATATCAGTAAATATTACTTTTTTATGATACCATAAAAGAAAATGGAACGATAAGGAAATAGTGGTATTATTTGTTATGATGATATGCAATGTTTTATAGATTATATTGATAATACCAACGTAGTCTTTCATAATTTACTATTGCTCTGAAAAACTACATTGAATATCATCTTAGACAATACAGGATGTTAATAGAAAACGTAACAAATTTGGATATTAATTATTAGTAAGGATATGATAGTGATGATAAGATTAATGTAAAAGATGATAAAAGCAACAAGATTGATGATGAATATGTCATCACCATAATCAACATAGTCATCATGGCAATGATAATGGTAAGTGAAACAATAATGATGATAATGATAATAGCACTAACGATGGCGATGATTATGATGCGTTCATAAACTCAAAGGGATATTATGATAAAGAAAACGTATGGATAGATATAAATTACATAAGAGTTACAGAATGGAATAGAAGAGATTGCAGGCAGTGAAATAGGGAATGTGTCAAGGTTTTCAGCATAAACTGAAGATGATAACAGATAAAATCAAAGCATATGGAAATTCCAAAAGGTTATTCAGTAAAAACAGGAGCTGAGCAATCAAGGTTAGTTTGAGAATGAAGAGCTGGGCACAAAAAGAGCAATGATATTATTTTCTGATATTGATAAAATAAATAAAACAAAAAGGAGGGAACAGTGTGAATAAACGAATAGAGTTGAGAAAGTGGAGTGCCAAGTGGATTTCACTACCACAGAGAATACAGCATTGTTTGAAACATACAATAGATTAATCCTTATTGAAAAAAAAAAAAAAAACACATATCAGGATCAGCTGACGTCCCAGCAGGCCTCTTCTATTTAAAAAGATATTCAAAAGTGAAAACCCTCTTCTTGTATCAGCATTTAAGAAGATTTCGGGAGAGGACTTGAACGCCGGTGTGGAGAACTGTTTGAATGCAAATACCGCCCAAAAGTAAGCAATTACCGTCAGATACTGG
>BOPN01004148.1:55000-57500 GCA_017312705.2 Penaeus japonicus | reverse complement strand
TTTTCTTTTTTTCTTCTTTGTTCTTTTTTTTTTTTCTTCTTTCTTTTCCTTTCCTTTCTTTTCTTTTTTTTATAGTTTTTTGGGTGACTCCCTTTTTGTGTTTTGATTTCTCGGTTCTCGGTTTCCGGTTGTTGGTTCTCGATTTGCAGCTATCAAGTGTCGGTTGTCGAGTGTTGGGTTCTCTGCTCTTGGCTTTCGGTTCGCAATTTTCAGTCGGTTCTTTATTTATCTATTTAGTCATCGGTTATTTATACTGTTTTCGGTTGTCGGATTGTTGGTTTCCGGTTGCCGGTTTCCGGTTCGCAGCTATCAAGTCTCAGTTGTCGGTTCTCTGCTCTCTGGTCTTTTCGGTTCTCAATTCTTCGTTCTCGATCCCACTTTCGGTTCTCCAATTTCAGTCCTGCTCTTTGTATATTCTTTGTATAAGAGTTTTCGGTTTTCGGAGCTTTTGATCTAGGTTTTCGGTTCTCGGTTCCTGGTGATCTATTTTCGGTTTCCTATCTTTACTTTCACTTTACTTTTACTTTTTTTTTGGGGGGGGGAGGGGGGTGACAGACAGGCTTTGGTTCTCGGTTTCACAATTTCAAGTCCCGATTCTCTGTTCTTTGTTCTCTATTCTCTGTTCTTTGTTCTCTATTCTCTGTTCTTTGTTCTCTATTCTCTGTTCTTTGTTCTCTATTCTCTGTTCTTTGTTCTCTATTCTCTGTTCTTTGTTCTCTATTCTCTGTTCTTTGTTCTCTATTCTCTGTTCTTTGTTCCCTATTCTCTGTTCTTTGTTCTCTATTCTCTGTTCTTTGTTCTCTATTCTCTGTTCTTTGTTCTCTATTCTCTGTTCTTTGTTCTCTATTCTCTGTTCTTTGTTCTCTATTCTCTATTTTTTGTTCCTGTTCTCTGATTTTTGTTTTATGTTTTCGCTTCTCTGTTCTCAGTATCTGTTCTCAGTTCTCTATTCTCTGTTCTTGATTCTCGTTTCCTTTTTTTCTGTTCTCGCTTCTCTGCTTCCTGTTCTCTGTTCTTTGTTCTCGCTTCTCTGCTTCCTGTTCTCTGTTTTCTGTTCTCGCTTCTCTGCTCCCTGTTCTCTGTTCTTTGTTTTCGCTTCTCTGCTCACTGTTCTGTTATTTGTTCTCGCTTCTCTGCTCCCTGTTCTCTGTTCTTTGGTCTCGCTTCTCTGCTCCCTGTTCTCTGTTCTTTGTTTTCGCTTCTCTGCTCACTGTTCTGTTATTTGTTCTCGCTTCTCTGCTCCCTGTTCTCTGTTCTTTGGTCTCGCTTCTCTGCTCCCTGTTCTCTGTTCTTTGTTCTCGCTTCTCTGCTCCCTGTTCTCTGTTCTTTGGTCTCGCTTCTCTGCTCCCTGTTCTCTGTTCTTTGTTCTCGCTTCTCTGCTCCCTGTTCTCTGTTCTTTGTTCTCGCTTCTCTGCTCCCTGTTCTCTGTTCTTTGGTCCTGCCTCTCTGCTCCTCGTTCTCTGTTCTTTGTTCTCGCTTCTCTGCCCCCTGTTCTTTGTTCTTTGTTCTCGCTTCTTTGCCTCGTCTTTGCTTGTTCTCGCTTCTTTGCTCCCTGTTCTCTGTTCTTTGTTCTCGCTTCTCTGCTCACTGTTCGCTGTTCTTTGTTCTCGCTTCTCTGCTCACTGTTCGCTGTTCTTTGTTCTCGCTTCTCTGCTCCTGTTTCGCTCTTGTTCTGCTTCTTTGCTCCCTGTTCTCTGTTCTTTGTTCTCGCTTCTCTGCTCCCTGTTCTCTGTTCTTTGTTCTCGCTTCTCTGCTCACTGTTCTCTGTTCTTTGTTCTCGCTTCTCTGCTCCCTGTTCTCTGTTCTTTGTTCTCGCTTCTTTGCTCCCTGTTCTCTGTTCTTTGTTCTCGCTTCTCTGCTCCCTGTTCTCTGTTCTTTGTTCTCGCTTCTTTGCTCCCTGTTCTCTGTTCTTTGTTCTCGCTTCTCTGCTCCCTGTTCTCTGTTCTTTGTTCTCGCTTCTCTGCTCCCTGTTCTCTGTTCTTTGTTCTCGCTTCTCTGCTCCCTGTTCTCTGTTCTTTGTTCTCGCTTCTCTGCTCCCTGTTCTCTGTTCTTTGTCCTCGCTTCTCTGCTCCCTGTTCTCTGTTCTTTGTTCTCGCTTCTCTGCTTCCTGTTCTCTGTTCTTTGTTCTCGCTTCTCTGCTCCCTGTTCTCTGTTCTTTGGTCTCGCTTCTCTGCTCCCTGTTCTCTGTTATTTGTTTTCGCTTCTCTGCTCACTGTTCTCTGTTATTTGTTCTCGCTTCTTTGCTCCCTGTTCTCTGTTCTTTGTTCTCGCTTCTCTGTTCCCTGTTCTTTGTTATTTGTTCTCGCTTCTCTGCTCCCTGTTCTCTGTTCTTTGGTCTCGCTTCTTTGCTCACTGTTCTCTGTTCTTTGTTCTCGCTTCTCTGCTCCCTGTTCTTTCTTATTTGTTCTCGCTTCTCTGCTCCCTGTTATCTGTTCTTGGTCGTATGTTGTCTGTTCTCGGTTCTCGGTTCTCTGCTCCCTGTTCTCGGTCGTCTATTCTC
>BOPN01004148.1:40000-42500 GCA_017312705.2 Penaeus japonicus | reverse complement strand
TCATTCTCTCTCTCTCTCTCACTCTCTCTCTTTCTCTTTCTCACTCACTCAATCACTCACTCACTCACTCTCTCTCTCATTCTCTCTTATTGTTCCTCTCAGTATATATTTCTGTCTTTGAGATATTTTTCTTGTCTTTTTTGGCCGAATGAAATATTCTGTTTTGATCGTACGTCACCTTCATCGTCTATGCATTGGGTGCTGTCTGTCCAGAAAGGGGAAAAAAATGTTGAGAACTTCCATTGCAGTTCTTTAACTCAATCAAGCAAGTTTTCTGCATAAATCAGACTTGCGATGATGTCGTGGATATGTATATATATATATATATATATATATATATATATATATATATATATATACATACATACATATATATATATATGTATATATATATATATATATATATATATATATATATATATATATATATATGTATGTATATACATGTGTGTGTGTGTGTGCGTGTATACATACATACATATATATATATATATATATATATATATATATATATATATATATATATATATATATATATATGTATATATATATATATATATATATATATATATATATATATATATATATATATATATCTATTTATGTATGTATATATATATATATATATATATATATATATATATATATATATATATATATATATATATTCATTTATATATATGTATATATATATATATATATATATATATATATATATATATATATATATATACATATATATCAATATATATATATATATATATATATATATATATATATATATATATATATATATTTCTTTTTTCTTGTTTTTCTTACCTATTTATCTATACATTTATATACATATACACGCACACACATATATTTACACACATATATTTGTTTCTATGTGTGCCTTTGTGTATATGTGTGTATGTGTGTAGGAATATAAATGCGCGCGCGCGTGTGTAAGAGAGGATGAAGGAAAAGCCAGACAAGCAATATTCGATCTGTTGCCTATTTGTATTTTTGAAAACCAGTCTTCACTCTAACAGGGTCAGATTCGCTTTTTCTTTTTGAACTTTATTCTTCGTCCTCCTCTTTCTCATTTTCTTCTTTCTAACTCTTGTTATTCCTCCCCTTCTTCTCTCTTTCTCCTCTTCTTCTCTTTATTTTCTCCTTCCCTCTTTCACCTCTTCTTTTATCTTCCTCCTCCTCCTCCTCTCCTTTTCTCTTCCTCCTTTTCTTCTTTTTTCTTTCTTTTTTCTCTTCCCCTTTCAATTCTCTTTCTTATTACTTACTCGCATCCGAGCACCAACGGCACTTAATTGGAAAATACACGAAAAATGGGACAATATCTGCTTATCGATGTGTAATAAATGTAAAATAGTTTCAAGCCTGTTTTCTTAAAGTTCTATCATCTTTCTTATCATCATTGCTTCTATTTTCATCCAGATTATTACATTTTCTCGTAATTAAATTGATAATTATGATTTTCTTTTTTTTGACTCTTAACTTTCTTCCTCTCATCAACTGCGTAAATACATGGAAATTGCAAATGCTTATAGTGCTTTCAAATTTAATCTTTCACTCACAGTAACATGATATCTTTATATGCAAATGAACTCACATACACACATACACACACACACACACACACAAACAAACACACACACACAAACAAACACGCACACACAAACAAACACATACACACAAACACACACACAAACACAAACACAAATACCCATACACAAACACACACATACACGAATCAGTAATTCTAAACCACATACCTTCTCTTCACATCATTTCACGCTCTACAAAGCATAGCAACATATACAAACTTCAGTACATCGAAACTTTCCTCAGTCTTCGTTAAACTCTATGGTTTTCGCTCCATGTTTCAACAGAATGTATATGTCTTTATCTTTCCGTTTTTATTTCTGTTCATTGCTAAAGAGTAATCATGAGAATAAGAATATTAAGAATTATAAGAATAACCAGTACATGGCAGTAATGACTGATAGCTATTATAAGTGAGAATAATGATAATGGTGGTAATGATAAAAGTGATAACAATGATGATAATGATGATAGTGATAATAAAAAAGTCGTAATAATGATAACAAGAAAAATAGTAATAATAACAACTACAAACAAAAAATAAAAAATAAAAAAAAGATACATCGAACGACGATAAAAGTCAAATCTATCATAGCAACTAGTGCATCTCTCGTGGAGTGCATCTCTTGTGGGAAAAGGCCCAAACAGAAATAGAGGGAAAAAGAAAGAGAGAGAAGAGATAGGGAAAACGAAAAAGAAGAAAGAGAGAGAGAAAAGGAAAGAGGAAAGGGAGAGGGAAAAGAAAAAAGAAGGAAGGGAAGGATTTCAAGGGATATGGAGGATACATATCAAGGGAGTGGAGAGAGAGAGAGAGAGAGAGAGAGAGAGAGAGAGAGAGAGAGAGAGAGAGAGAGAGAGAGAGAGAGAGAGAGAGAGAGAGAGAGAGAGAGAGAGAGAG
>BOPN01004148.1:32500-35000 GCA_017312705.2 Penaeus japonicus | reverse complement strand
TTGAAAACGACGGCGCTGCCCTCGTGTGCAGCGCCGAAGTCCAAAGGTGAGGCGGGTCATTAGACAGCTGACTTTTGCTTCAGGAAATATTTACCTTCCAAATGGAGGTCGTGAATGATGCCGCCTTTGTGCGAGCACCTCCTAATGCACGTGTTTAAATGAGTGTGGGTAGTTTCATGCGCACGCACGCACGCACACGCACGCACACACACACACACACACGCACACACACACTCAAAGTGACATACACTATTGTGTGTGTGTGTGTGTGTTTGTGTCTTCATTCTTCTACATTTCGTCTATCTCCCTCTTTTCCTCTTTTTATTCCCCTATCTGTTTCCTTTTTCCTATTTCACTTTTTTGCAAGTCATTCCCCAATCCCCTCTTGTCATTTCTTCTTATACTTCTCCCCTTATTCTCTTCCCTTCTTTTCCTCTTTTCCCCATCTCCTTGACCATTCCCTCTCCCCTCTTCTTCTTTCCCTTCCCCCCCCTTCTGTACTCCCTTCCCTTCCTCTCTTCCCTCTTTCCCATAAGCTTTCTCCCTTCCCTCTTCTCCATTTTTCCCTTCCGTTCCCCTCTTCTCCCCCTTCCATTCTCCTCTTCTCTACCCCCTTCCCCTTTCTTTCTATTCCCTCTCACTTCCCCTCCTCCTCTCCTTTTCTCCCATACCTATCCCTCCTCCCCTCACCTCTTCCCCTCCCTCTCCCTCTCCCTCTCCCCTCCCTCTCTTCCCCGTCATCCCAGTCAGCCATTATTAATAGCGTGAGCATATATTACTCGTAACAAAAGTAAAATCATTTTTATTGATCAGGCAGCCAAGGAATCGGAAGCAAAATTCTTGTGATTTATAATTTATTAACATCCATCCGTCATTCTGTCTGTTTGTTTACATTCGTCCACATATTTTTCTGTGAATATGTTTGTCTGTTTCTGCAAATATCGATTTTTTTTCGTCCATCTATCCACCTATTTATATTACTCCGTTCGCGAGCATTTCGTTAACAATTAAATAATTTAGCTATCAGTTTTTTTGTTTTCTTATTTATCTATTTATTTTTTTATTTTTTACTGTCTGTCTATCTATAACACTATTAATATCTGCCTCTTTGACCACTGATCTATCCAAGTATCTATATATCCGCCTGTCAATTTATGTCTCTTTTTATCAGTATTACTGCCTACATTACACACGCATAAACAAATCCACACGCATGCACGCATCAATACAAGCACACACATACACAAACACAAATAAAAAATATATATAAAAATGAAAAATAAATAAATAAATATATATATATAAATGAATAAATAAATAAATAAATATATATATATATATATATATATATATATATATATATGTATATATATATATATGTATATATATATATATATATGTGTATATATATGTATATATATATATATATATATATATATATATATATATATATATATATATATATATATATATATATATTCATATATGTATATATATGTATATATATGAAATATATATATATATATATATATATATATATATATATATATATATATATATATATATATATATATATATATATATATATATATATTTATATATATATATATATATATATATATATTATCATATATATATATATATATATATATATATATATATATATATATATATATATATATATGTATATATATATATATATATATATATATATATATATATATATATATATATATATATATATATACGTATATATATATGTATATATCTATCTATCTATATATCTGTCTCTGATTATATCTAGGTATGTCTATCGAAGTCAGCCACGACGCCATATAAATTCCCTCGAGAGAAGCAACAAATACCGCATTATTCATACGCAGAAAAGTCTTCTCTTTCTCTCTCTTCGGACACGTTCAAGATCTATGCGAATCGATCATTGAATAACTATGAATAATGAATCGTCGACCGCTTCTGATGGTTGAAATTTCTGCTTATTCCTAATCTGAAGAAGAATTAATTTCAGCTCTATTGCAATGCGAAGAGAAATCATAAATACATTAAAAATTCCTGGGTCGACTACTGAACGATAATATTTCAAGTAAAAAGTGACACAATGCTTTACGTGCGAGTTATCGTACACCGGCACCCTGGCGTTATCGGAGGCACAAAGGACTCAAATACTTGTACAACAACCGTTTCACATGTTATAAATTATGCATTGCACCGTAATCACTCAGGGAGATGATCTGCCACATTTTCCGCCATGTTAGATTTGCTTTTTGATTTATTATTCATTTCCCGAATACAAAAAGATAACTTCATCTTATATCTTACGTAGAAAAATATATGACATGTTTTATGCTCTGTGTCATCTTTGCCGATAATTCCATTTATCCTTACAACTTTTATGTACACTAAAGCGCACTAAATGGTAACACTTCCTATATAGGAAAAGTGTTTACACAACCAGCCTGCAAGTTCAGATAACGAAGCCACT
>BOPN01004148.1:22500-25000 GCA_017312705.2 Penaeus japonicus | reverse complement strand
ACAGATAGAATAATGGTAAGGATAATGGTAATGATAATGACAGTGATAACAAAAATGGTAATAATAATAACAAATATGATAATTATGGTAATAAGAATGTTAATGATAGTAGTAATGGTGATTCAGACAATACCAATAAGAATGGTAAGTGCAATAATGACAATGATAACAAGAATTGTAATAATAATAATAATAATAACAAAGATGATAATTATGGTAATAAGAATGTTAATAATAGTAGTAATGATGATTCAGACAATACCAATAAGAATGGTAAGTGCAATAATGACAATGATGATAATAACAATGATAGTAATAATGATGATGATATCAGTATCAATGAAACTATAACAAAAATAATGATGATAGTAGCAACAATAGTAATAATGAAATAATGATAATGACAATATCACTGATAATGATAACGATAATAAGGATAATGATAAAGAATAAAAGTAGTGATAATGAGAATAATCATAATAATAATGATAATGAAAATGAGAATGATAACAATGAAAACAGTAGCAATGGTAATGATGATAAAAATGATGATCATGATGATAATAATGATAATGAAGATAATCATGATAACGAAATTGACAATATTGATACTAATGATGATAATGATAATGATGGTACAGAAAGGTCAATGTAATGATAGAAATAATAATTATCATAACAATAATAATGATAATAATGATGGTAATAAAAATATAGTAATGATAGTAATGATAATGATGATAACAATAATGATAAAAAGGATGGCATTAGTGATGATAATGACGATTATGTTAATGATAATGATGATAATATAAGAAATGATATAAAAAATGTTGATAATAATGATAATGATTATAAGGTACTATTATTATTATCATAACGATAATAAAAATAATGATAACAATAATAATTGTAACAAAGATTATGATAGATATAATGATAATGATAATACTGATGCTAATGATGATAATAGTAATGTTAAGGATGATGTTGATTATTACATTACGAATAATGACAATTATGGCGGCAATGATAATTATAAGGATGATAATGATAACAAGAACATTCATGATGTTTATAATGATAATTATACTGATTGTGATAATGATAGTGATGATAATGATTACAATATTGATAGTTATTATAGCAATAATAATGATAAAAGTGGTAATAATGATGAAAGCAACAACAACAATGATGAAAACAAATTTTAATATTAATAAAAATAATGATTGTTATGATAATCAGGATAATGATATTACTACTACTGCTATTAATTATAGTGATGAGAGTAATAATAAAGTAAAATATAATACTTATACGATTATAAAGTGCAAAAAAAAACAAAAAAACTTTTTGGTAGGGAATGCTAATTCATAAGGAATTGATCATAGCTGTGCATCTTTCACTTTTGATCTAAGCATTAAAATGTTACATAAAAAGATGAAAGCCTACCGGAGAACATCTATTTTTGTAAATGCTCTGCTTATGTGGTACATTTTTTACAAGATCGTTTATTGTAACATGTAAAGAAATAAACAACATGCATGATCAATCATCACTCCAGTCAGTTTCATTTCACTGTAAGTTATTTACAGATGGAGGATGTCTATAGGTTAACTCTGAAAAGTGTTTTCTTATGGATGATAGAATAATTCATTGATCTTTCGAAAATCTGGCCATACGAAATGATGGAACATTTATATCTGAAACATTTATCCTTGACCAATAGGATAGAGCGAGTTGTATTGTAGGGAATAATATAATTATTCTTTTTGCATTCTTCTTTTTCTAACCATAGTGAAATATGGATAGAATTTACCGTAGAGTTACAACAATTTAATAATTTATGCAACGTCTATTTTTCGAATTTATATATATATATATATATGAAATACTTTAAAGGATAGAAATATAACAAATGTTTTCTTTATCCTTCAACCCAAAACAGTATTGAATAAAAAAAAACAATGATACAAGAATTATTATTGATAATAATAATAATAATCCCTATATTTTTATACCTCACATTGAGAACATAATAATACTTTTTCTTATATATATACATGTAAAATACTTTAAAGGATAGATATATAAGAAATGTTTTCATTATCCTTCAACCCAAAACAGTATTGAATAAAAAAAAACAATGATACAAGAATTATTATTAATAATAATAATTCTATCTATCTATCTATATATATATATATATATATATATATATATATATATATATATATATATATATATATATATATGTATATATATATATATTTATTTATTTATATATATATATATATATATATATATATATATATAATATATATATATATATATATATATATATATTATATATATATATATATATATATATATATATATATATATATATTGTGTGTGTGTGTGTGTGTGTGTGTGTGTGTGTGTGTGTGTGTGTGTGTGTGTGTGTGTGTGTGTGTGTGTGTGTGTGTGCGTGTGTGTGTGTGTGTGTGTGTGTGTG
>BOPN01004147.1:127500-133788 GCA_017312705.2 Penaeus japonicus | reverse complement strand
TATATATATATGTATATATATATGTATATATATATATATATATACATATATACACATATATATGTTGATATTTGTATCCATATATATATGTTTAGATAGATAGATAGAAATATAGATAGATAGAAAAATAGATAGATTGATAGATAGATAGATAAATATAGACGTGTGTATATATATTTATATATGTATATACATTTATATATATACATACATATATATATATATATATATATATATATATATATATATATATAAATGGAAGGAATTATAGAATATGTGCATGTGCGTGTGCGTGTGCGTGTACGTGTACGTGTGCGTGTGCGTGCGTGTACGTGTGCGTGTGCGTGTGCGTGTGCGTGTGCGTGTGCGTGTGCGTGTGCGTGTACGTGTGCGTACATATATATACCAGTAAATATATCAGTAAAGAGTTACAAGATCTGGGAAAAAATCGATAAATATGATACAGGAAGATAGATATGAATACTATTAATTTATTGCACACGTTCAGTTTGGTAACATGTCACCTGTATTACTTATATACAGACCTAGAGATCCCAGCCCCTGGCACAGAGGATCACCTGTGCGATGCGCCAAGAGAGGTGGTGAGTGGCCCTCGACTCAGTCTCACCTTGCGGGGACCCAACCTCCCACTTTAGTTTAGTTTAGATCTTTATTTACCACTCTGGCTAACTGCACAGGCATGGGCAAGCTTTGATACACTGATGTAGAGTCATGGCTAACTGCAAGCTTTGATACATTGATGTAGAGTCATGACATTGTTGCTAACATTGTATTACAAATTAAGGTAATAACATTATTATATTCTATAGTATATCAACTGTGAATAGACATTTGATAAATGTTGTAATAGGGTATCATATACCGAATTTCGGATATAGCATAAGTACATCTTCTAGCACAGTTGATGTTATGAAATAATTACATAACTGAAAGGTTGTATCATATGGCACTCTGAAATGTAATGTTCAAGTGTTCGTTTATACTCTTCGTTGCAAAGTCTGCATTTAGTTTCTTCTACATTGCATTCTGAACTGACCTGCCAATACATTCTGTATCCAAGTCTAACTCTTGCAGTCACAATATCACATTGTCTTGCCCTTGTCTTGCATGAACCATACATTAATCTCTCCTCCGAAAACTGGTCAAAATGTTTTATGCTACAGCTTTCAGGTCTTTGAGAGTTTGTTAGCTCCATCAGGTCCTCCCTATTGGAGGTTCTTATTATGTGTGAAATCCTAGCAAGAGGTATGCCAAAGTCTATATCCACAATTTGCTTATCACATCCTGCCCTCGCTAGGCGATCAGCATGATCATGTTTAGCGATTCCAACATGCGATGGTATCCACACAAAATGCTTAACATGGCCCCGTTCCTTGGCGCGATGTACATTTATTCTTATATCATTTACGATATTTCCAACACCTTTATCAAGAGTGTTTAAAGCCAGTAGAGCACTCTGCGAGTCGCAGAAAATTACTCCTGAGCCTTGAGTTAACAAAAAGTCTGTGGCCATGAGTATTCCTGCCAGCTCAGTTTGCGTAGTGCTCGCCCAGTCATGAACCCTCCTACAATCTTGGTGCTGCAAAATATTGTTTTTATATACAACATAAGCACATCCTGCTGTACTTCCAGACCGTAAGGATCCATCAGTGTAGCACTCATAGTCATTATTCAGAGTTTCAAGATGCTCATTAATGGTTGCAAGGGTGTGCTGCTTAAGTACAGCTGGTGAAACTGTGTCTTTTTTAGGGACATCAACATAAAATACGTTCAATGTCGACATTTTCCATGGTGGAATAGAACGTCCATATGGGAACCTACCCAAGGACATATTTAATTGGTGTATGGATTTGTATGTCACTTGCAACCATGAATTTGAGTGTGACTCGGTATTGCTATGTAAAGATGGATTCACTATCTTGTATTTAAGTTGCCTCTGGAACTCTGTGTTATAGAGGGGTTCTTTAATTGCTTTGACACCAAATATAGTAATGGGCTCCCGGAAGTTGATGTACCCATTACCAAGAGTTCTTCAACCATCTTCAGCGTTGTTCAGACTTTAGTGAATGCTGCCAATTTCCCGTCGCGGCAGGAGAGATTGAGACGGATTTGGGAGCCGACTTACACGTGAGTAGAAGTTGTCCTTTTTTTCTCTTTCTCTTTTTGTTGTTGTGTGTGTTGTACATTTTATAATTCTTTATTATCCCTTTGTTTTATTTAATCTTCTTTTAGCTTTCTTTAGAAGACATGAAAAGGAAATGTCAACAGATATAACCTCTATTATTCAGATTATTTCTGTCGCCATATGCCAGTTAACTGCAAATAACCAAACTCTCAATTTCAGTCTTGTCTACGGTGAGGCCCGGGAAGACGAGGGCACAGAAGGGGAAACCTCTGGCCACCAGTCCTTCCAGCGTCGCAGTTCCCGAACCAACATCCTCACTGAAGCGTCAGGCTCGACTCACCCCGGCAGCACCAGCACCACAGCCACTGGAGATCCCTCGGTGGAGGATGTGCTACAGCTGCTCCGTCAATTATTTATTTTAGGACAGGATAGTGCTGCGGCAGGTGTGTCCATGTGCCTCTGTGTATTTGTTGTTATTGTCATTTTATTATTATTTTTGGGGAACAGTGTGGATGGTTGAAATGTGTCAATGGCATGTTCATCTGTTATTCCTTAGATGTATGTAATGGGTTTGTTGACTAGAAGAAATGTATAGTCTAATTATGCTTCATATTTTGTGAGTTATTTCTCATAAGATGTAAGTTTGTTTGAATACTTGTAGATGATATTTACTATGCTTCTTCAGAAATATATATATTACCATCTCCTTTTACAGAAAAAACAGATTCACCAATGGATACATTAGGAGTAAGGTGTGAAGAGTTTGAATCCAAGAAAGTTGGAAATAAGCTAGTCCAACAGGTTAGTAAAAATCATGGTCGTAGTTTGATGTTTTATTGATTAATGAGTTTGTGCGTATTGTTTAGCTGTCTTTATTCTCTTTTGGTTGATCAATTTAAATAAGGTTCATTGGAATTTCAGTACTGAGCTTTACATATTCTCTAATATTTCCTGTTTGATAATAAGAAGTCATGGACGGTATTCTTGTGTAATAAACGGGACGAGCTGAACATGATATTTTTTAACTATTGCCTTTTTTTCCAGGTGGGAGAGGCTGTCGCCCTTGCCTGTGGTGCGAAGACCTGACCTATGCCACTCCCATGCCATTTCCCTTCGACACTAGACACCTTTACTTCAACTGCACTAGATTTGGTCCAGAGAGGTAAGAAATTCCATTATGAGTGATGTTGATGCTGAGAAGAGGAATTTAAGGTTTGTTTTTGAGATATTGGGGTAAAGGAGATTTTCAAAAGAATAGAAACAACAGAAATTACATGGCAATTGTAAGGCTGTAATGATGATGACGATGATGATGATGACAACAACTTTAATTCCCTTCCTTAGGTCCTTGGTGTGGCTCCAAAGTCAGCGTGACGTTAGTGTCGAGCGCCGTGGAGGCTTAAGACGAGATGACCCACACGAGTACCGGGTGGGTCGACTTAAGCACGAAAGGGTCACCGTTCCTCGTGGCCTCAATCTTCTGCAGTGGGCTCAGCAGGTGGGCAAAAGGGAGATTTGGTTCAGTAAATTTTTTTCAGATTTTGTTTTAGTAAAATTTTTCAGATTTTGTTTTAGTAAAAAATTTCAGATTTTGTTTTCGTAATTTTTTACATATTTTGTTTTTCTTTTTTGGTTTAAAATCAGAAGAAGGAAGTGGTTAAGAATGGATGATTTAGGGTGTGTGAGGTTTTGTTAAAATGATATGTAACCATTCCATGATGGGCACATTTCACAGGGGGTCACTTTAATACTGCATTTTTCCTGTTGTTGAAATTGCCACCTATTTATTTCTTCATTTGTGTAACTATGTCTAATTAAGTGCTAATAGGTATCACTATAATTATACCAAAATAGACTCCTATATTTTACCACACGTCTAGAAATTGATAGAAAACACACATGCCTGAAGATTATCACCATAAGCTGCACCTTTTAAAGGGTTAAGGGAGCAGGAGCAGAAGTGTGCTAGTTGATGAACATGTCAGTGTGGTGTAAGAATAAGTCCAGAAGTCCTTGCTAGAAAATAACAGAAAACAAACAGATCTTGATATGCTCATCCCAGGCACATAACATAATAAGTTGTGGTTGTCTCGGAATGGTTGAGATTAATGGTCCCAGACTTCCAAAGAATGGTTTATAGACTTAAAGGAAAAGGTAGAAGAGAATGACAGTTAAATCTTCTGATATTGGAATTTGAAATACTGCTGCCATTCTGCGTACTTGTTATTAAGCCTTACCTCAATTCTTCTAGGTCATGCACATTCACGCAGCACGCAAATCCATTCTGGAGGTTGAGTTCCGTGAAGAGGAGGGCACCGGCTTGGGCCCCACTCTGGAATTCTATGCACTGGTAGCAGGGGAGCTGCAGCGTGCCGACCTTGGAATGTGGCTGTGTGACGACCAGACTGCAGACCCCATCACCCCCCCAGCTCTCGACGGTGGGAATGGGAATGGGGATACGCAGGCCAGACCCCCAGGATATTACATCCGTCGCCAGGGAGGCCTCTTCCCTGCTCCCCTTCCTCAGGATAGCTCTGTTTGTGACAAAGCTGTTGAACTTTTCACCTTTTTGGGGATATTCCTTGCCAAGACCTTGCAGGATAACAGACTTGTGGACTTGCCTTTGTCTCGTCCTTTCCTCAAACTCATGTGTCATGGTGAGTTTGCCAATGTGAAGGACCGAGGCATTGCTGGAAGCGCTATCAAGCCTCGTGGAGGATTGTCTTCTCTGCCTGCAGAGGAAGATCTCATGACCTCGTCCATCATTAGCGAGGAGAGCGAGAAGGAGTTGGAATTAGACCCTCCTAAGTATCGCATTGCAGATACTCAGCCCTGGTAAGTGTAAAATCAGATCATTTATTTATTCATTCTTTTGTAAGATTAACCCAATGGGGACAGGGTGCTAGATGAGCTACTGGCAGTCAGGATGGGCACTTTGTACAGGCACTTTGAACCTAGACATAGTTAAATGGATAGTGCCTGCCATATAAATTCAATTATTGGTAATATATTTATATATTTTTTATTGTATTCTAATACTTTATATATACACAAGAGAATGACTGATTGAAAAAAAATAGAACAAGAAAACAATAAAAGAATATAGCCTGATTCTACAAGGGCTTAGAATATTATAAAAATGGTGTTTTATACAATACAGAGGTCTTTAAGTATTCCAGTAGCGGAAAAAAGGGAATTACTTCAATAAATAACAAATGAAACAATGTCTATAGTCAAGTCCCAGTATCAGTAAGACGTTTATTATAATAGAAATAAAGAAACAACAATAATATAAATTTGCTGATATACGTTTATAACGTGTGAAAATAGCTGACAATGCCGGTAAAACTAATTTATACAAATTAGAAAACAAAACATGGTAACAGCATCAGTAATAACAACAATAACAGCAACAGCAATAGCAACAACGCTAACTTCAGACAATGACAATAAGGGGAAAAAAAGCGAGCGATAAAAACAAACGACAAACCAACAAAGAACCCGATCAAAGCGCCAAAACAACAACTTCTTGAGCAGGAAAGAAAGAGCTCGGCTGCGAGATTAAATAAATACTACCCTGGGACTCATGGTTCGGGAGAGGGAGACGCGCGTAAGTTCTTCCGTTAATTAAGGGTAATTAGATACAAGGATTTGATTATTTGATTATCCGTTGGCAGTAGGACGCGGAAACAGCGTTTGAATTCCCTTCACTTTTGTATTGTGGAAGGTACCAGCACTGTTTTTTTTTCATCATTTTGTAGGTCTTATTGTCTTTTCTTTGCTTACTGTGTTTATTAGCAAAATCAGGGGGAGGTGGGTGTAGAATGAAGGAATAATTATATCAGAATGCGTTGCAATATGATGCCGGAATAAGTAATGTGATCAATCGCTGGTGATATATCAGGTTGAGAAAATGAACCACACCATCGATGGTGGTCATGGTGCAGACAGAATTTTGCAAGCAGCTCTGCAAGCAGCTCTGCAAGCAGTGTCACCGGAATCAACATGGAAGGAAGTTAGACGCTGACTTCAAGCTGCTAACAAACGCGTATGAATTCGTTCACAAAACAAGACTGGCGTTCATAGTTTTCTTTGTGCTACTTCATGTTGCAAATAATGGTATTGTTGAATATATACTTGCA
>BOPN01004147.1:115000-117500 GCA_017312705.2 Penaeus japonicus | reverse complement strand
GAAGAAGAAGAAGAATAGGAGGAGGAGGAGGAGACCAAAGGAGCAGAAGAAGAATAGGAGGAGGAGGAGGAGGAGGAGACCAAAGGAGAAGAAGAAGAAGAATAGGAGGAGAAGGAGGAGGAGGAGGATTAGGAGATCGAAGATAAAGAGGAGGAGGAGGAGGAGGATAATGAAGTTGTGGTAGTAATGAAGGGAGAGGAAAAGGAAGATGAGGATGAGAAGGAAGAAATAGAAGAAGAGGAAGAGGAGGAGGAAGAGGAGATAGAGGAGAAGGAGTAGGTGGAGAAGGAAGGGAAAAAGGAGGAAGAGGACGAAGAAAAAGAAAAATAAGAGGAAAAAGAGGGAGAGTATAGTAAGGAGGAAGAAGATGAAGAAGATGAGAGGAAGTAGAGAGAGGAGAATGAAAAGAAGAAAGAGAAGGATAAGAAGGAATAGCACAAATAGTGGTATTAGTATTAATATTAGTATTAATATTAGTAGTGATAGCAGTAATAGTAGTAGTAGTAGTATTAATAGTGGTAGTGGTAGTAATAGTAGTAGTAGTATTAATAGTGGTAGTGGTAGTAGTAGTAGTAGTAGTATTAATAGTGGTAGTGGTAGTAGTAGTAGTAGTAGTATTAATAGTGGTAGTGGTAGTAATAGTAGTAGTAGTATTAATAGTGGTAGTGGTAGTAATAGTAGTAGTAGTATTAATAGTGGTAGTGGTAGTAGTAGTAGTAATACTAATAGTAGTAGTAGTAATAGTAGCAGTAATAATAGTAGTAGTAGTAGTGATAGTGGTAGTAGTAGTAATAGTAGTAGTAGTAATAGCAGTAGTAGTAGTGATAGTAGTAGTAGTTATAGTAGCTGTAGTAGTAATAGTAGTAGTAATAGTAATAGTAGTAGTAATAGTAGTAGTAGTAATAGTAGTAGTAATAGTAGTAGTAATAGTAGTAGTAGTAATAGTAGTAGTAATAGTAGTAGTAGTAGTGATAGTAGTAGTAATAGTAGTAGTAGTAATAGTAGTAGTAATAGTAGTAGTAGTAATAGTAGTAGTAATAGTAGTAGTAGTAGTAATAGTAGTAGTAATAGTAGTAGTAGTAATAGTAGTAGTAATAGTAGTAGTAGTAGTAATAGTAGTAGTAATAGTAGTAGTAATAGCAGTAGTAGTAATAGTAGTAGTAGTAATAGTAGTAGTAATAGTAGTAGTAATAGTAGTAGTAATAGTAGTAGTAATAGTAATAGTAGTAGTAGTAGTGATAGTAGTAGTAGTAGTAATAGTAGTAGTAATAGTAGTAGTAATAGTAGTAGTAATAGTAGTAGTAATAGTAGTAGTAGTAATAGTAGTAGTAGTAATAGTAGTAGTAATAGTAGTAGTAATAGTAGTAGTAGTAATAGTAGTAGTAGTAATAGTAGTAGTAATAGTAGTAGTAGTAATAGTAGTAGTAATAGTAGTAGTAGTAATAGTAGTAGTAGTAATAGTAGTAGTAATAGTAGTAGTAATAGGAATAGTAGTAGTAGGAGTAGTAATAGTAGTAGTAGTAATAGTAGTAGTAGTAGTAGTAATAGCAGCAATAGTAATGGTAATAATAGTAGTAACAATAGTAGTAGTAGAAGTAGAAGTAGTCGTAGCAGTAGTAATAGTGGTAAATAGCAGTAGCAGTATTATTATCATAATTATTGATATTATTATTAGTAGTAGTAATCTTTAAAGTTCTTTTCAGAACCGCCGTGTGAGATGATATCATGGGCACTCCGGTATCGCATGACTTGGATATCATGGGCACTCCGGTATCGCATGACTTGGATATCATGGGCACTCCGGTATCGCATGACTTGGATATCATGGGCACTCTTACTGACATCTGGAGTCAACAAAGAGAACATCAAAGCTCTTGAGAGAAGATTAGAAACGCGGAGTAAATGTTGAGACAAATCCAAACAGCTGTCCTAGTTTTAGGTTCCGAGTTCCGTTCAAACGAGGTTATTCTAGTAATTGTAAACTAGTGTTTAAACTACTTTTAGTGCGAGAATATAGCATTCATGTCTTCCACCTCTTTTGACATTGCGATTAAACACAAATATATTTTTTATCTCTTGCATTCTCTCTTCTCAGCTCTATTCTATTCCCTCTGCATGACGTCTCACCTTAAAAAAAAAAAAAAAAAAAAGTGTGTTAAAAGCAAATCAGACGACTGTTTAAAAGAGTTAAAGATCCAATTAAACATAGCAATAGCAAAGCCCAATGCAGCTCATACAGGTTTCACACACGGATTCAAAGTGGACTATCTTAATTATGAACGGTTCTAAACACCGCACAGCTGCTCTATCCACCTGAGGATACCATAAAGGATATATCCATCCTAACTCTCTCAAAATAAAGGAAGAGCAACGCCCGTGGGACCCACCCACCAACACACCTGGGGAGGGAAGGCTACAACAACAGACAGAATATCAAAACTCTCCAACACTAAGATTAGTTCTGACAATTCACACTGTCCTTCGACCCTGCAACATCCAA
>BOPN01004147.1:95000-105000 GCA_017312705.2 Penaeus japonicus | reverse complement strand
CCTCCCTCCCTTGCTTCTGTGATCGACGGCGCTCACTCTCCCTCCTCATGCCTCGACACCCCCCCTCCCCCCCTTCCTTGCTTCTTCTGTGATCGACACTGAAGTCAGTAGCTCACCCAACGTTTAATTATGGGCGGCCCAACAAGCAACAAAGGGCCTTCCTCTCAATTAACGGATTTACGAGTCATTAGATGACCTTATCTGCCATTTGTCTTCCTCCCTTCGCTGATGTCTAGACCTTCAGAGTTTTGAAACAAGGGTCAGTTAGCTTTCGCATTTCTAAGCAGTTTTCTCGATCACCGTAGACTTATATAGCTGTCAGTCCCACTCACAACCTGCCTGGTATTGTGACCTTTCTTGACCTCTCTTCCTCCCGTGTTATTTTTATTTTTATTTTTGCTTCTGGGTTGCTCCTTCCCTTTTTTTCGTTTTGCGTTTTTCTTGACTTTTTGAATTTCGTCCTTTACTGGCGTTGCTCGCAATTTTGATTTTGAAGCTGTCTTTTCTTTAATTCCTTTCCTTTATGTATGTATATTATATATATACATATATATATATATATATATACATATATACATACATACATATATATATATGTATATATGTATATATATATACATATATTCATATATATACATACATACATACATACATACATACACACACACACACACACACACACACACATACACACACACACACACACACACACACATATATATATATATATATATATATATATATATATATATATATACACTAATATACATGTATATATTCTTGTATGCTATGTGTGTGTGTATGCAGGAGTGAATATAAGAGTGAAATATTTACATTCACATAAAAACACACATAGATACATCGTCATTACGGCGCTCTCCCGTCCCTCCTCCTGACATCTCCCGTTTGCGGTGATGATTGCAGGTTTCCCTCTCTGTCTGTCTGTCTTTCTCTCTCTTTCCCTCTCACTGCTTCCCTTACTCACTCTTTCTCTGTCTCTGTTTCCCTCTCTGTCTGTCTGTCTTTCTCTCTCTTTCCCTCTCACTGCCTCCCTTACTCACTCTTTCTCTCTATCTCTCTTTCTTTGTCTCTGTTTCCCTCTCTGTCTGTCTGTCTTTCTCTCTCTTTCCCTCTCACTGCCTCCCTTACTCACTCTTTCTCTCTATCTCTCTTTCTTTGTCTCTGTTTCCCTCTCTGTCTGTTTGTCTATCTGTCTGTCTCTCTCTCTCTTTCCCTCTCGCCCTCCCTTCCTCCCTCCCTCCTTCCCTCTCGCTCTCCCTTCCTCCCTCCCTCCTTCCCTCTATTGCTTGCTTATAAAAGAAGTTTTTCTTGTTTATGAAAGAAGTTTTTGCTTGTGTGTGACTTCAATTTGTATTTGACTATGCATGAAGTTTTTACTTGTTTATGGATCAAATTTTTGTTTGACTATAGATGAAGCTTTTGCCTGTGTGTGGATCAAGTTTTTACTTCTTTATGAAAAAAGTGTTTGCTTGTGTATGAATGAAGCTTTTGTTTGTGTATGAGTCAAGTTTTAGCTTGTGCGCAAATGAAGTTTTCGCTTGTGTATGTGTATGGCACTGAGATTTCATATCATGTGACCTAAGACACTGATTATGCTTTTCTATATAATCCAATGCTATAATCCTGGCAGTCTGTTTGAACTGTTGTTTCCTGTTTCCTGTGTCCACTTCTGCCTCTAAACTGCAGCCGCCCTGTCAGCTGTGTTTGCTTGCGGAAGCCCTGAGACATAGAAAGTACTTCAAGATTTATACATAAGAAGGACACAGAATGAACCCAGAACAGAGTCAGACAAGAACAAGACAGAGAGAAGAACAAGCAAGAAGTGGCACGTGAACGTCTGTCTGTCTTATCCGCTAGGTACAACGAGCGAAACTAGCGGATCACAACCACTAGAAACTAGCGACTTTACAACAAGTGGCTTACAGTATGAATGAAGTTTTCGCTTGTGCATGTATGAAGTCTTATATAATTCAGAAACCCGAGACAAGATTCAAAACGAATTTTTCCTTAGTAACCGAAAAAGACTTGTAACACGTAGACATTTTCCTCCGGAAAAGAATTAACGGAATAACAACATATAGACATCGAGCCCACACTATAGACACCTCCTATGGAGATAATAAAAGTCTATCGTAACCTCTATCTATCCAAGCAAGCAATTCTTCTGCCTGACCCTCATCTCAGAGACTTTTTTTTTCTTTTTTTAATGAATGACCTTCACACTAACACAATGCCTGTCTCTTTTCCCCTCTTATTGTTTGCGAGTAAGGGGAGGTCAGGCTGGAACAAGACACGGGCGGAACTCGACTATTAAAAAGAGAAATGGAAATATGATAATGATGATGATGATGATAATAAGGATTAGGGTGACAACAACTACAATAGTATACTGATGTATGAGTTTTGGAATAAGGTGGTAATAAGTACAGAAAGTTAGTATTCACACACACACATACACACGCACACGCACGCACACACAGACGCACACACACACACACACATGCACATATAAACACACACACACATATAAACACACACATACACATACACACACTCACACACACGCGCGCGCGCGCGCACATATAAACACACACACACACAAAAACATATGTATATATATATGTATATATATATATATATATATTAGAAAAAACAAATACAAAGATCGTGATAGACAGTGGGTAGGGGTAGGGGGGGAGGTTGGGGGAGTGGAAATAGGCCTACGTCAAACTTGATTATATACACGACCCACCAAAGAGATTAGTGAATAGGAATCCCAATCTGTGCTTCTGTGGACTGATTGGTGGTCCACGTATTAATCTATGGGACAAAAGCCCCCCCCCCTTTTTTTTTCTTTTTTTTTTTTTTTTTTTTTTCACTTCTATTTTTTTTGTTTTGTTTTTTTGTTACCACTCTAAAGCTTATATACAGCATTCGACATTGGAATTACTCTATTGAAATAAATAAACATGAACATGAACATACGAGTTATTCGTTATATTTCAACCGCAAAGAATATTTTGTTCATCGGACTGTTTCTCTCACTAAGCATTCAGCATCAAACTATGAACATTTGACAAATCACAATCTATCAATCCATCTATCTATCACAGCTGTGGATCAATCATAAATGGATGAGATTATTCCAAGGCATAGATATAGATAACGTATCTATAAAAAAAAATCCTTTCGTGTGGCGAATTTGCTGACGATATGTATACTGTTAAAACCATAAAGACCACTTTATCGTTATGTTTAGATAGTGTGTTCGTCCTTATGAACAGGTCGCAGGTAGGAGCATGAAGTACAGGCTACTGATAAAAGCAATACATGTCGCTGACATATTTAAGCACTACAGGTCGCGGTAAAATGTAGGTGGTACAGGTCGTGGTTGAATGTACACAAAACAGGTCACGGTTAAATGTACACAAAACAGGTCACGGTTAAATGTACACAAAACAGATCACGGTTAAATGTACACAAAACAGGTCACGGTTAAATGTACACAAAACAGGTCACGGTTAAATGTACACAAAACAGGTCACGGTTAAATGTACACAAAACGGATCACGGTTAAATGTACACAAAACAGGTCACGGTTAAATGTACACAAAACAGGTCACGGTTAAATGTACACAAAACAGGTCACGGTTAAATGTACACAAAACAGGTCACGGTTAAATGAACACAAAACAGGTCACGGTTAAATGTACACAAAACAGGTCACGGTTAAATGTACGTAAAACAGGTCACGGTTAAATGTACACAAAACAGGTCACTGTTAAATGTATACAAAACAGGTCACGCTTAAATGTACACAAAACAGGTCATGGTTAAATATACATAAAACAGGTCACGGTTAAATGTACACAAAACAGGTCACGGTTAAATGTACACAAAGCAGGTCACGGTTAAATGTACACAAAACAGGTCACGGTTAAATGTACACAAAACAGGTCACGGTTAAATGTACACAAAACAGGTCACGGTTAAATGTACACAAAACAGGTCACGGTTAAATGTACGGAATACAGGTCGCGGTTGAATGCTGGTCATACAGGTCGTGGTTGAATGTACGGAATACAGGTCGTAGTTAAATGTACGTAAAACAGGTCACATTTAAATATACAGGACACAGTTAGTGGCTAAATGCTGGTAATACAGGTCGCTTTTAAATACAGGTGATACAGGTCACAGTTAAATGCAGGTTATGAAGAAATATAAAGAAATATGCGATAAAAGCATGCCAGAATTAATATCTCTTTCGAAAATAAGTTAAAAATATGAATGAAAATTAATGCTTCCACAATATGTAAAACCTGACTTTCACTTTTCGATATCATATCATCGGAATTATGTGATTCACATAGATGTAATTATGATAGATACGCAATATCACACCGTTAACGACACGCCTTGCTTTGTTATGTAAATCAATTTTCATACAATTTGTTTTTTTTTCCTGCAATATCACAGTAATCTCTCTCGTGAGACAAAAAACAGGTCACGGTTAAATGTACCCAAAGCAGGTCACTGTTAAATGTACACAAAACAGGTCACGGTTAAATGAACACAAAACAGGTCACGGTTAAATGTACCCAAAGCAGGTCACTGTTAAATGTACACAAAGCAGGTCACGGTTAAATGTACCCAAAGCAGGTCACGGTTAAATGTACACAAAGCAGGTCACGGTTAAATGTACCCAAAGCAGGTCACTGTTAAATGAACACAAAACAGGTCACGGTTAAATGTACCCAAAGCAGGTCACTGTTAAATGTACACAAAGCAGGTCACGGTTAAATGTACCCAAAGCAGGTCACTGTTAAATGTACACAAAGCAGGTCACGGTTAAATGTACCCAAAGCAGGTCACTGTTAAATGTACACAAAACAGGTCACGGTTAAATGTACCCAAAGCAGGTCACGGTTAAATGTACCCAAAGCAGGTCACTGTTAAATGTACACAAAGCAGGTCACGGTTAAATGAACACAAAACAGGTCACGGTTAAATGAACACAAAACAGGTCACGGTTAAATGTACACAAAACAGGTCACTGTTAAATGTACAAAACGCGATACTGTCAATATACCAGCAGGTCACTGTTAAATGTACACAAAACAGGTCACGGTTAAATGAACACAAAACAGGTCACGGTTAAATGAACACAAAACAGGTCACGGTTAAATGTACACAAAACAGGTCACTGTTAAATGTACCCAAAGCAGGTCACTGTTAAATGTACCCAAAGCAGGTCACTGTTAAATGTACCCAAAGCAGGTCACGGTTAAATGAACACAAAACAGGTCACGGTTAAATGAACACAAAACAGGTCACGGTTAAATGTACACAAAACAGGTCACGGTTAAATGTACCCAAAGCAGGTCGGATTAAATACCTTGCCAAAGCAGGTCACGGTTGTACAAACAGGTCACAGTTAAATGGAGCACAAAACGGAGTGCGGTTAAGCAGAACACAAAACAGGTCACGGTTAAATGAACACAAAACAGGTCACGGTTAAATGTACACAAAACAGGTCACGGTTAAATGTACCCAAAGCAGGTCACTGTTAAATGAACACAAAGCAGGTCACTGTTAAATGAACACAAAACAGGTCACGGTTAAATGAACACAAAACAGGTCACGGTTAAATGTACACAAACAGGTCACGGTTAAATGTACACAAAACAGGTCACGGTTAAATGTACCCAAAGCAGGTCACTGTTAAATGTACACAAAACAGGTCACGGTTAAATGTACACAAAGCAGGTCACGGTTAAATGTACACAAAGCAGGTCACGGTTAAATGTACCCAAAGCAGGTCACTGTTAAATGTACACAAAGCAGGTCACGGTTAAATGAACACAAAACAGGTCACGGTTAAATGAACACAAAACAGGTCACGGTTAAATGTACCCAAAGCAGGTCACGGTTAAATGTACCCAAAGCAGGTCACGGTTAAATGTACACAAACAGGTCACGGTTAAATGTACACAAAACAGGTCACGGTTAAATGTACCCAAAGCAGGTCACTGTTAAATGTACACAAAGCAGGTCACGGTTAAATGAACACAAAACAGGTCACGGTTAAATGAACACAAAACAGGTCACGGTTAAATGTACCCAAAGCAGGTCACTGTTAAATGTACACAAAACAGGTCACGGTTAAATGTACACAAAACAGGTCACGGTTAAATGTACCCAAAGCAGGTCACGGTTAAATGTACCCAAAGCAGGTCACGGTTAAATGTACACAAACAGGTCACGGTTAAATGAACACAAAACAGGTCACGGTTAAATGAACACAAAACGGATCACGGTTAAATGTACACAAACAGGTCACGGTTAAATGTACACAAACAGGTCACGGTTAAATGTACACAAAACAGATTCGTTTAGAAATGCTGAAAACGGAATCACGATTTAAATGTACACAAACAGGTCACGGTTAAATGTACACAAAACAGGTCACGGTTAAATGTACACAAACAGGTCACGGTTAAATGTACACAAACAGGTCACGGTTAAATGTACACAAAACAGGTCACGGTTAAATGTACCCAAAGCAGGTCATAACAATGTACAAAACAGGTCACGGTTAAATGTACACAAAACAGGTCACGGTTAAATGTACACAAAACAGGTCACGGTTAAATGTCTTAAAACTGGGTCACGGGTTAAAATGTACACAAACAGGTCACGGTTAAATGTACACAAAACAGGTCACGGTTAAATGTACACAAACAGGTCACGGTTAAATGAACACAAAACAGGTCACGGTTAAATGAACACAAAACAGGTCACGGTTAAATGTACACAAAACAGGTCACGGTTAAATGTACACAAACAGGTCACGGTTAAATGTACACAAACAGGTCACGGTTAAATGTACACAAAACAGGTCACGGTTAAATGTACACAAAACAGGTCACGGTTAAATGTACCACAAAACAGGTCACAGGTTAAGTAACGCACCAAAACAGGTCACGGTTAAATGTACACAAAGCAGGTCACGGTTAAATGTACACAAAACAGGTCACGGTTAAATGTACACAAAGCAGGTCACGGTTAAATGTACACAAAACAGGTCACGGTTAAATGTACACAAAACAGGTCACGGTTAAATGTACACAAACAGGTCACGGTTAAATGTACACAAACAGGTCACGGTTAAATGGCTTTAAAACAATTCACGGTTAAATGTACCCAAAGCAGGTCACGGTTAAATGAACACAAAACAGGTCACGGTTAAATGTACACAAAACAGGTCACGGTTAAATGTACGTAAAACAGGTCACGGTTAAATGTACACAAAACAGGTCACTGTTAAATGTATACAAAACAGGTCACGCTTAAATGTACACAAAACAGGTCATGGTTAAATATACATAAACGAACACGGTTAAATGTACACAAAACAGGTCACGGTTAAATGTACACAAAGCAGGTCACGGTTAAATGTACACAAAACAGGTCACGGTTAAATGTACACAAAACAGGTCACGGTTAAATGTACACAAAGCAGGTCACGGTTAAATGTACACAAAACAGGTCACGGTTAAATGTACACAAAACAGGTCACGGTTAAATGTACGGAATACAGGTCGCGGTTGAATGCTGGTCCTTACGGGTTATGGTTGAATGTACGGAATACAGGTCGTAGTTAAATGTACGTAAAACGGGTCACATTTAAATATGCAGGATATAGGTAGTGGTTAAATGCTGTTAAACAAGGTCCTTTTAAATACAGGTGATACAGGTCACAGTTAAATGCAGGTTATGAAGAAATATAAAGAAATATGCGATAAAAGCATGCCAGAATTAATATCTCTTTTGAAAATAAGTTAGAAATATGAATGAAAATGAATGCTTCCACAATATGTAAATACCCGATTCACTTTTCGATATCATATCATCGGAATTATGTGATTCACATAGATGTAATTATGATAGATACGCAATATCACACCGTTAACAACACGCCTTGCTTTGTTATGTAAATCAATTTTAATACAATTTGTTTTTTTTTCTGCGATATCACAGTAATCTCTCTCCTGAGACAAAAAAAAAAAAAAAAAGAAAAAAAAGAAAAAAAAAGAAAAACGACCATTCTTATCATAATCGTATCATTTTCATATATTTCTTTTTTTTCTGTAATACCATAGTAATCTCTCTCATGAGACAAATCAAGAATAAAAAATAAAAAATAAAAAAGGAAAACGATATCTAATAAATGACAGACAGATCCTTAATTCCCTTAATTCCTACCTTGGCATCCAACACAACTTTCAAAAAAAAAAAAAAAAAAAAAAAAAAAAAAAACTTTCACGCCCTAATGATTAGAACTAGTTTGAAGGACGTCCCTCTTTGCCAAGATGTCCAGTGTCCAATCCCGTGTCCTTGTCACATCGAAGGATTCTCTCTTATACACGTTTTTTTTTTTTTTTTTTCCTTTTTTTGTGAATGGATGTCCAGGCTATATTGAGTGCAGGTTAATTACTTTTTCTTTCGACGGACGAATTAGTAGCGAGAGGTTGCTCGTGGGTTGGGGTTTTGTGTGGACAATGGGGCATGGTTTGGTTCGTGTGGGTTGGTATGGGTTGGTGTGGGTGGGTGTGGGATGTGTGGGTGGGTGTGGGTTGGTGTGGGTTGGTGTGGGTTGGTGTGGGATGGTGTGGGTGGGTGTGGGTGAGTTGGTGTGGGTGGGTGTGGGTTGGTGTGGGTGGGTGTGGGATGGTGTGGGTGGGTGTGGGTGGGTGTGGTGTGTTCTCTCTCTCTCTCTCTCTCTCTCTCTCTCTCTCTCTCTCTCTCTCTCTCTCTCTCTCTCTCTCTCTCTCTCTCTCTCTCTCTCTCCCTCTCCCTCTCCAACTCCCTCTCCCCTCCCTCTCCCTATTCACTCTCTCTTTTTTATCGATTTTTTTCATGTCACTCTGTATGTAATCTTTAGAGCTCAATTGCAATGTCTCATCTCAGACTCACTAATTACCTCTCATCAATTAATTAATTCCTAGCGAATGAACCATCTAATGTCTATTGTCTAATTAAGCACTATTGTATGACTCGATTTTCTATATATTAGAATAATAAAAAAATAGTGATGATGTTGATAACGACGGTAATGATGATAATGATGATGATGATGATCATCATCATCGTCGCCATCATCATCAACATCATCATCATCATTATCATCGTCATCATTGCCATCATCATCATCATCATCATAATTATCATCATCAACATCATCACCACCACCATCATCATCATAATCATCATCATCATCATCATCATCATTATCATCATCCTCATGGTGATGGTGATGGTGATGAAGATATAGATAAAGATAAGAAATAAAAACAAAGATAAATATGATGATCAGTATTATCAATATCATTTCCATAGTCACTTTGACAACAACAATAACAATAATAATGATAACAAAAGCACCGATCGAACGAGACAATCCACAACAGTTTTTAATTTGTTCTTATCTCTCGCTGCTGAATAAGTTCTCACGCTGGCGCGCCGATAGAGATAAAAAGGGAGATAAGGAGATAGGTAGAGATTGAGAGAAAGAGATGGAGAGATAAGCAATCGCCTCATTTTTCGTATAACTCCCTCAACTCCCTTACTCTCTTCTCTCTCTCTCTTTCTTTCTTATTTTCTTTCTTTCTTTCTTTCTTTCTCTCTCTCTCTTTCTCCCTACCCTCACCCTCCCACCCTTCCCCCTCCCACCCTCACCTTCCCACCCACCTCCCTCTCACCCACCCTTCCCTCCTCCTCTGCCCCCTCCCCCTTCCCCCTCCTCTATCCTCCCCCACACCCTCCCCTACTCCTCTCCCTCTTACCCTTCACCCACCCTCACCCCACCCCTCCCCCTCCCCCACCCCTCACCCACCCTACCCCTCACCCTCCCACCTTCACCCACCCTCACCCCACCCCTCACCCTCCCCCACACTTTACCCCACCCCTCTCCCTCTCA
>BOPN01004147.1:30000-32500 GCA_017312705.2 Penaeus japonicus | reverse complement strand
CCTGTTATCTCTCATTTTTTCATTCATGTTTTTTGTCATCTGTCTCTTTTCCGTGTTCTCTCTTGTTTTCTCCAACTTTTGCTATGTCTCTTGCTTTATTGTTTTCCCTTACTCTCTCTCCTTCCCTCTCTCTATCTGTTACTATTTTCTCCTTGCATTTCCCTTTTCCTTCCTCTTCCTTTCCTCTCTCCTTGCATCTCCCTATCTTTCCTTCCTCCTCCTCCTTTCCAGGGCGGGGGTTTTCTCGACTCAATTGCCGTCATTTTGTGACTCCGATAAATTCTTTCTCCAATACCCGATCTTCTCTTCGCATTTTGCGTTTATTATCCAGATGCCTCTCCCCTCCTCCTCTCTTTTCCCTTTACCCCCCCTCCCCCCCCTTCCCCCTTTCCTCAACACTCCCCTCCCTCCCTCACAGCCCCCATCCCTTGGAAAAAGACCACGCCCCCCCCTTCAAAACTTGCTATAACTGACCATTGTAGCCAGACCCAATAATAATAGCCTTGAAAAAAAAAAAGAAAAAAAAAAAGATTGCGTTTTCGGTGAGAGCGAAATGGAAAGGAAGCTCCAGATAAAAGTCCAGGAAACCTACTGTGCTTCCTTCCACTGTCCTAAAGCGAACAAATGTGGCACCTGGCACTCTTGGCTTTGCTGTTGAGGATCAGGTTGCTGAGCCTCGTAATTGGGTGAATTGATAATAGAGCTGTCGGGTCGTTCTAGGAGAGAGAAAGGGATTTATACCAAAGCTATCGGCAAATACTGACGTGTCGTGGAAGGTGGAGGGATGTCCTAACTATCAAAGCTTCGTGGGATGTTTATCTATGTGATTTTTATTTTTTTCTTATATGTTCTATATTCCGCCCTTATTCATGATTGTGATTAATAGTCAACGTTCAGCAGTCTGTATATCATTAAGGTGTGATTAAAATTAGTTTTTGTTTGACGCATTCCATTTCTAATCTTTGTGTAACACTCCAAAAAAATGAATGATTCATTCATTTTTTGGATTGCTTGCGCCTGATGGGGAACTTTCTTTAAAAAGTTCGAAACGTCGCGGGTTTTTTGTTTTCATATTGTGGCGGAGTTTTATTATATCTGTTTTGTGCACGTTACTGTATTTATGTTTTTTGTGTAACATATTTTCTCGTATTTTCATTTGTACATATTATTCACTACTGAACTGGTGTCAAATTCTACTAAAAAGAGAGAAAAAAAGAAAAAAAAGAAAATTAATCAAACTAATTCTTAGACTGAAACACATAGGATTATATCTAAAACAGAAAATGAATCCACACATATAAAAAACCCAGATCATAAATCAAAAACAAAAACAAGAAAAAAACAACAACAATAACAATAACAAATACATCACAAGAAAATAAATCGAAAGACACAAACAAACAACATACGTGAGTAATACAATCCACCCACACTTCGTTCCTGGAAATGTGATATAGATTTTATCCTTCGCCAAATCACACGAATATGAAATTTCCATTACCAGTCGACTCCTGCTGTAAGCAACATGGGTATTCAAAACCTAATTCCCCTTTTGAAAATCAGGAAGGAGTGAAAATCGTTTCATTTTCTATTCGTCTCTGTCATCCACGTTGTATTGTTATTCGTGTTGTCTCTGTTATCCACGTTATCTCTGTTGTCCACAATGGAGTAGCTTGGGGTTGTTTGAGAAGCGAGAGAGAGAGAGAGAGAGAGAGAGAGAGAGAGAGAGAGAGAGAGAGAGAGAGAGAGAGAGAGAGAGAGAGAGAGAGAGAGAGAGAGAGGAGAGAGAAAGACAGAGAGAGAGAGAGAGAGAAAGACATCTGGTGTGTCGGGACGTGTAGATCGTATTGCATGAGTGAGAGAGAGAGATAAGAAAGAGAAAGAGATGCGGCGACAGACAGATAGAGTGATAAATATGTTAATAGGGAAAAAAGCAAAAATGTATTTATCATGCATTTCTGAAAAGAATGCTGAGAGAGAGAGAAAGAGAGAGAGAGAGAGAGAGAGAGGAAAGAAGAACAGTAGGAACAGAAAGAGCAAGGGGAAGAGAAAAGGAGATAGAGAAAGATATAGAAGCCGATAGAGAAAGACAAATAGATAAATAGAGAGAGAGAGAGAGAGAGAGAGAGAGAGAGAGAGAGAGAGAGAGAGAGAGAGAGAGAGAGAGTAAGAGGTTAGGAGGTGAGTGGTCGGTTGAGGTAGAACAAGAGGAGATGGATGTATACATACCATAAGTATACATACACACACACATACATACATACATACGTACATATCTACCTACATATGAGGTATGTATGTAGGTATGTATATAGGTACGTATGTAAATTACATACGTACCTATATTACACAAATACCTCATACTTGAATACACTCACAAACACACACACACACACACACACACACACACACACACACACACATAATTTGGCAATCTTGCTAAAATTCACGTATGTGGAATGAAGAAGGGCGAGAGGTGTCCGTAGATTTATCTTTCCAC
>BOPN01004147.1:10000-12500 GCA_017312705.2 Penaeus japonicus | reverse complement strand
ACAGTGTGTATCCACATCTACAGGGAGAGGTTGTGTTGTGATGAAGATGAAGAATATGAGGAAGAAGAAAATGAAAGGGGAAGAGGGATAAACGAAGGAAATGGGAGTAGAAGAAGGAGTATGAATAAGATGGCGGTAGGAGAGGGAGAGGGAGAGGGAGAGAGAGAGAGAGAGAGAGAGAGAGAGAGAGAGAGAGAGAGAGAGAGAGAGAGAGAGAGAGAGAGAGAGAGAGAGAGAGAGAGAGAGAAAGAGAGAAAGTCACAGTAGAAAATACGCAAATAAGTTTGATAAAGAATACAACAAACAGATCGCCGTTGAGAATAAATCATTCAAATATTTATTTTCCTATCATTGTATTACCAAATCATTATCGAATCTCAAGAGATGATACAGAGCAATAAAATATGATAGAAATAAACAGAAGAAATAGTTGATAAAACGCAAGAAAGAAAATAAGACACAATACAGGCATTAATGGAAAAACAATAGCCACTCTTGAGGACAATGTGTTCGGATCCCTGGCCGATGTTCGCGCCTTTTGAGCTAAGTGTTCGATTACGTCTGACTTGACTTCCTTTCCGTTGACTGGATTCCTAAACATTGTGTATATCTGTCTATCTATCTATATCTATGTGTATCTAACTATTTATATTTGTGTGTGTGTGTTTGTGTTTGTGTGTGTGAGTGTGTGTGTGTGAGAGTGAGTGTGAGTGTGAGTGTGAGTGTGTGTGTTTGTGTGTGTGTGAGTGTGAGTGTGAGTGTGTGAGTGTGAGTGTGAGTGTGAGTGTATGTGTGTGCGTGTGTGTGTGTGTTGGCGTGTGTGTGTGTGTGTGTGTGTGAGTGTGAGTTTGAGTGTGAGTGTATGTGTGTGTTTGTGTTTGTGTATGTGTGTGTGTGTGTGTGTGAGTGTGTGTGTGTGTATGTGTGTGTGTGTGTGTGTGTGTTTGTGTGTGTATGTGTGTGTGTGTGTGTGTGTATGTACATGCGATATATGTATATCAACTTACATTTCCCAACAGTTCTATTTTACGGTGATTTACATGAGTCGAAACTGTCCGGCTGATGCTAATTTGCTCGAACTATTTTTCGCTAAATTCTTTAAGTAATTAATTAATCTTGATTAATGAGGGATTCTTCTGCCTCATTTGTAACCGGTTATTAATTACTTTCAATGTTATGATTTATTGTAGGGCGGCGGTGAATTGTTCATTATGCTTTTGAGTAATTTTTTTTTCTTTTCAAGTTCGTTATTTATATTTGATAAGTGCACACACACACACACACACACACACACACACAAACACACACACACACACAAACAAACAAACACACACAAACACAAACACACACGCCAATTAGGTAGCTGGGTATCTGCCATATACTATCAAGGCGACAGAAATCCGTACGTGAATTAATCTGAGAAAAAAAGAAGAAAAAAAAGCATAGTTTATATTATCCCATATCGTTATAAGGTATCTACAGATAAAAATACTTTATACCTAAAAAGAAGATAAATAAGTAAATAAAAATAGATAATAATAGATAAATAAATAAATGAGATAAAAAAAATAAAAAAGGAAGGCAATTTTTTTTTTTTTTTTTTTAATTGAAATGCATCATAATCACTTGTATCACTAAATGGAGTCTCTCATTCACCACTAATAACTAATAAGTATTTATGCGGAACATTACCTTAATTGTTGTTCAAAAAATGGCAGAATTTATTTGCAAATTGTCCCTGATCGCAGATTAGTTATGCATGATTTTAATGTCTATTGAAAAATAAGAAAAAATCTTATTCTGAAAGAAAATGTAACTTATTCCAAATTAGATAATCTACGGTAAATTCTCATATTTCGTAATATGTGTAGTAAAAACAAACAAAAAAAAACAAAAACAAACAAACAAACTACGAATCCGTTCCCTGCCAATTCAAACAACGATGAATAACCAGAATAAAGACACAAAATAGACAAACAGGTTAGCAAATGAAAATAAATAAATGGCGGAACTAAATCCTATCTGGCACCATCACGCTACTATTGCCAAGTAGGGTTTAAACCCCGCCTGTTTCTTTCCAAAATAGTGAAATCTAATAGACAAAAGGGCTTTCTACACGCATTAAGTAGTGAGCAAATGCAGAAATCGATAAATCAACTTCAAGATATGATGTTGTACTTGTTAGGATATTATGGAAGATCAGAGAGAGAGAGAGAGAGAGAGAGAGAGAGAGAGAGAGAGAGAGAGAGGGGGGGGGGGGGGAGAGGGGGAAGAGAGAGAGAGAGAGGGGGGGAGGGGGAGAGTGAGAGTGAGAGTGGGAGAGGAGGAGAGGGAGAGAGAAAAAAAAGAGGAGAAAGAGAGAGAGAGAGAGAGAGGAGAGGGAGAGAGAAAAATAGAGAGAGAAAGAGTAAGAGAGATAGACAGGAATATATATCTATAAATATTAAAAAAAACTCGTTATCTTAAATGCAAAATAATCACTAGTACCTATCAGCTTCTA
>BOPN01004146.1:119156-131656 GCA_017312705.2 Penaeus japonicus | reverse complement strand
CTCTCTCCCTCTCTCTCGTGAAGGTCGCGTCCCGAGCACAGACTACGAGACTCACCGTGAGTGTGGTCGCTCTCTTGATCCTCCTCCTGGTCAGGCGTCCGTCGCGAATGAGGGGGGTCGGGGGGTTTCGGTATCCCCCCTATGAGAAGCCCAGACGACCCAACCACACCTCCACCACCACCTCCACCTCCACCACCTCCTCCTCCACCTCCTCCTCCACCACCACCAGCGCCTGAGTCATCCACTGGGCCGGAAGCGCGACTCGCCCCGTCGGCACAACCCCGACCTTCGACTCTGGAGTGGAATGGGAGAGTGTAAGCTCACGCGTCGGGAGGGAGTGAGTGGAGTGCTCGTCAGGATTGCACAATGAATGACTGGTTCTGCAGCGAAGGGGGGGGGGGGGGGGGGGGGGGGGGGCGCTCGTCATGATTATATAGTGAAGGGGGTGAGAGGGGGAGGAGGAGGGCAAGGGACGGGTAAAAGGGGGAAGAGAGGGAGGGAAGAATAATTCGAAAGGAGGAAGACAAGTGCCTGTCAGGATTGTACAATGAATGACTGGTTCTGCAGCGAAGGGGGGAGGGGGGGGGAGCGTTCGTCATGATTATATAGTGAATGGGAAAGGGGGGGATAGGGCAAGGGACGGGTAAAAGGGGGGAAGAGAGGGAGGGAAGAATTATTCGAAATGAGGAAAGAAAGTGCCTGTCAGGATTGTACAATGAATGACTGGTTCTGCAGCGAAGGGAAGGGAGGAAGAATAACTAGAGGAAGGGAGGAAGAATAACTAGAGGAAGGGAGGAAGAATAACTAGAGGAAGGGAGGAAGAATAACTAGAGGAAGGGAGGAAGAATAACTAGAGGAAGGGAGGAAGAATAACTAGAGGAAGGGAGGAAGAATAACTAGAGGAAGGGAGGAAGAATAACTAGAGGAAGGGAGGAAGAATAACTAGAGGAAGGGAGGAAGAATAACTAGAGGAAGGGAGGAAGAATAACTAGAGGAAGGGAGGAAGAATAACTAGAGGAAGGGAGGAAGAATAACTAGAGGAAGGGAGGAAGAATAACTAGAGGAAGGGAGGAAGAATAACTAGAGGAAGGGAGGAAGAATAACTAGAGGAAGGGAGGAAGAATAACTAGAGGAAGGGAGGAAGAATAACTAGAGGAAGGGAGGAAGAATAACTAGAGGAAGGGAGGAAGAATAACTAGAGGAAGGGAGGAAGAATAACTAGAGGAAGGGAGGAAGAATAACTAGAGGAAGGGAGGAAGAATAACTAGAGGAAGGGAGGAAGAATAACTAGAGGAAGGGAGGAAGAATAACTAGAGGAAGGGAGGAAGAATAACTAGAGGAAGGGAGGAAGAATAACTAGAGGAAGGGAGGAAGAATAACTAGAGGAAGGGAGGAAGAATAACTAGAGGAAGGGAGGAAGAATAACTAGAGGAAGGGAGGAAGAATAACTAGAGGAAGGGAGGAAGAATAACTAGAGGAAGGGAGGAAGAATAACTAGAGGAAGGGAGGAAGAATAACTAGAGGAAGGGAGGAAGAATAACTAGAGGAAGGGAGGAAGAATAACTAGAGGAAGGGAGGAAGAATAACTAGAGGAAGGGAGGAAGAATAACTAGAGGAAGGGAGGAAGAATAACTAGAGGAAGGGAGGAAGAATAACTAGAGGAAGGGAGGAAGAATAACTAGAGGAAGGGAGGAAGAATAACTAGAGGAAGGGAGGAAGAATAACTAGAGGAAGGGAGGAAGAATAACTAGAGGAAGGGAGGAAGAATAACTAGAGGAAGGGAGGAAGAATAACTAGAGGAAGGGAGGAAGAATAACTAGAGGAAGGGAGGAAGAATAACTAGAGGAAGGGAGGAAGAATAACTAGAGGAAGGGAGGAAGAATAACTAGAGGAAGGGAGGAAGAATAACTAGAGGAAGGGAGGAAGAATAACTAGAGGAAGGGAGGAAGAATAACTAGAGGAAGGGAGGAAGAATAACTAGAGGAAGGGAGGAAGAATAACTAGAGGAAGGGAGGAAGAATAACTAGAGGAAGGGAGGAAGAATAACTAGAGGAAGGGAGGAAGAATAACTAGAGGAAGGGAGGAAGAATAACTAGAGGAAGGGAGGAAGAATAACTAGAGGAAGGGAGGAAGAATAACTAGAGGAAGGGAGGAAGAATAACTAGAGGAAGGGAGGAAGAATAACTAGAGGAAGGGAGGAAGAATAACTAGAGGAAGGGAGGAAGAATAACTAGAGGAAGGGAGGAAGAATAACTAGAGGAAGGGAGGAAGAATAACTAGAGGAAGGGAGGAAGAATAACTAGAGGAAGGGAGGAAGAATAACTAGAGGAAGGGAGGAAGAATAACTAGAGGAAGGGAGGAAGAATAACTAGAGGAAGGGAGGAAGAATAACTAGAGGAAGGGAGGAAGAATAACTAGAGGAAGGGAGGAAGAATAACTAGAGGAAGGGAGGAAGAATAACTAGAGGAAGGGAGGAAGAATAACTAGAGGAAGGGAGGAAGAATAACTAGAGGAAGGAAGGAAGAATAACTAAAAAGATGGAAGAGAAAGGAGATAGATAAATTTAAAGGTAAAAAATAAATCAGATAAAATTGGAAGAATCATTAATCATTAAGAGGGAACATGAAGAGGCGAAGATGAAGAGGTAAACGAATGCAAAAAATGATAATGAACAAATAGATTAGAGAAAAAAAGACGAAGTATGATAATAGTACGATATAAATAAATAAATGAATAAATCAATGAATAGTTAATAAAGAAATAAATGTATAAATAGCTAAATAGATATATAAATAGCTGAATAAATAAATAAAAAGCTGAATAAATAACTAAATAAGTGAATAAAGAAATAGATGAATGAATTAATAATTAGACGAAATAGATAACCAAATAACAAAATAGATAAATTAATAGATAGACAAGGGGTGGGGAGGAGGAGGGCGGGATGGGATGGACGGGGGGGGGGGGGGGCAGGCGAAAAGGTCATCGCAAAAGAAGAAAAAAAGGAAGAAAGAAAGAAAGAAAAAGGAAATGAGACAACATTAACCACGAAACAGAATCAGCAACAGATGTTAACTGTCAACGAGGGCTATAGAAACCATAGTGCACTTCTAAGCTACCTTAAGAACTACGGAGAGATGTAACAAGGAAAGGAAACTGTGGACGCAATACATACACACACACACACACACACACACACACACACACACACACACACACACACACACACACACACACACACACACACACACACACACACACACACACACACACACACACACACACACACACATACACACACTCACACACACACACACACACACACACACACACACACACACACTATACTTAAACAAACAAACACACATACACGCAGACAAGTAAAATCTCTTAACTATGTATAAATCTGTAAAAAAAAACAACTAATAATTCAATCGAACTACCATCACTAAGCCATCAACCTCACAGACATTAAAATAAAATAAAAATCTTCAATCTTTATTTTACACTTCAAGAAAATAATAAGAAACACATGGATAAAGAAGAAAAAAGACAAAGATACAAAAATACGAATCAAAGGATAGAGGTTGTACTTGGAAGTGGAAAACACATTTGCCGGAGTGGATGCGACGTTTTGTGTCTTTATCTATATCTATAGATGTATCTTTTTTTTTCTCCTTTTGTACGAAGGAGGAAAGGAAGAAGGAGCTAGCTATCTTGGCAGTCAACGCCCTCAAAGGTGGTGAAGGGGAGGGGGGAGGAGACGGGGGGAAAGGGGAGGGGAAGGGGCTATTCACAGGAGAGAGAAAGAAGTTTGACGAACCCTTCTCGTCCCCCCCTACCCCTACCCCTACCCCTTCTTACCCCTCTTATCGTGAAAGCAAGTTTCGTAAGGGTGTCCGAGGAGCCAGGTGATGTCCGACTAAGTGGGAATTTTGGAGGGGGAGCTGTTTTGGTCGGGGTGTAGCTCGAAACCGGCGCTCGAATTTAGATTTCTCTCTCTCTCTCTCTCTCTCTCTCTCTCTCTCTCTCTCTCTCTCTCTCTCTCTCTCTCTCTCTCTCTCTCTCTCTCGTGCCCACGCTCTCACACGGAGCCGCAGACGTGAACAATTTCATGGCCGCGGAGAACTACCCGCTTTATCCTGGGTTTTCTCAAGTCATCTCCTCTTCCTCATATTTCCTCATTCCTCTCCTTCCCTCTCCCCTCTCTCTTCCTCTTCCTCTTCCTCTTCTGTTCGCAGACCCTCATCTCCCCTCACACTCTCCTTCGCGGTGTTCCTCTTCTTCATCCTTGACCCTCACAACCGTCGAGTCCTCAACTTCCTTCGCCCCAAAAGCTGTCCAACACCATCTCCCTCACTCACACTCCCTCACACTCCCATCCTCACTCGCAACCAGTCCAAACTCCCTCACACTCCCTCACACTCCCACCCTCACTCACAACAAGCCCCCAAAACAGCAAACCTCATGACCAGCATTTCGTCAAGGCAAATTTCTCCCATTCGTAGGACTTGAAATTCCGTATTGTTGACATGGATTCCAGTGCCTTTATTAATGGTTGCCTGGACTAATTGGGTAATTAGAATGAGCTGGGTTACTACTTCATACCTGCGACTTAGTGGACTGCAATACTGGAATGTGTTTCGAATGAGTTCGGTTAATTTTAATAGAATGAGCATGATTTGGGTGCATAACGAAAAAAAATATTATCCTGGTTAATATTCATGATGTTCTTTTTAGCGACAAAAAAAACAAAACAAAAAATATCCTGGTTAATATTCATAATGTCCTTTTTAACGATGGTAGTGATTCTGATTCTGGCAATCTATTAAAATGAGTTTTAACTAAAGTTCACGGTACCTATAATATATATATATATATATATATATATATATATATATATATATATATATATATATATATATATAAAAGATAAAATACATGGACATAAGCATACACACACAATGCATGATCAGTGCCTCTCTCAAGCACAAACTATAGTTTCTGAAAGCATGTTTTTTTGTTTTTTTAAGTATATTTAGTATATATTTTGATACAACGTTTATATACTGTAAAAAAAGAAAACGTTTGTCTCACACAAAGGAAATTATTTGATATGAGTAAAGTTAATTTAGTATTAGAAACATTTGTCACAACAATAACAGTCATAGTGGGATGGTGATGATGATGGTGGTGATGAAGATAATGATTATGTGGTGATGGTATTGGTGATGGTGGTGGTGGTGATGATGATGACGATGGTGATGATAATAATAACAATGATAATACTACTAATAATGATAATGAAGAATGTCATGATTATAATAAAGATAATGAGGATAATAATGATAATGATAACAATAATAATGATAATAATGATAATAGTAATAACAATAATAATGATAATAATAATAATAATCATAATAATCATAATAATAATGATGACAACAATAATAAAAATCATCAAGATGATAATAATAACGACAATAACAGTAGAAATAATAATAGTGATAATATTGATAGGAATAATGATAATACTGATATTGATAATGATAATGTCAACAGTGATAATAATGATGATGATAATAATGATAACATTGATAATGACAACAATATTAAAAATAATAACAGTAACAGTAACAACAGAAATAACAAAATAATGATAATAATAATGATAACAATCAAAATTAAAATAATAATGACAATGATAACAGTAATAACTATAACAATTATGATGATAAGGATAACAATAACAACAACAATAAAAGATAAAGATAATGATGATATTGATAATGATGAAAATAATGATAAACACAATTATCATAATAACAATGTTAGCAATAACGATAATGAAAATAACAATTACAATAATAATGATAATAATAGCAACAATAATAACAGCAATAATAGCATTGATAGTAATAATGATAAGGATGATAATAAAGATGATGATAATAATAATAACGATAATAATGATAATAAAAAAAATAATGATGATGATAATAATAATAATAATAATAATAATAGTAATAATAATAATGATGATAATAATAATAATAATAATAATAATAATGATAATGATAATAATAATAATAATAATAATAATAATAATGATAATAATAATAATAATAATAATAATAATAATGATAATAATAATAATAATAAATAAATAAAAATGATAATAATAAAAAAATGATAATAATAATAACAATAAAAATAATGATAACATCATTGTCATAGTCATAATAATGATGATAATAATGACAATCAAAGTGGCCATCTGTCCTTCGCCGATCGAGCTAACAGCCTGTACACAGTGCCCCTTCTTCTACGTCTTCAAATTTCCTGGAATAGTATTTCTTTCCACTTGTCCTGTTTTCCTTTTTATTATTGTTTTCCACTATTTAGTATTTAGTTTTTATCTCTATCTTATTTTCTCTCTCTCTCTTTTTTTTTCTTTGCGTATTTTTTCTCTTCTACGTTTTTATTTTCTTTTTTCTTTTTCCTTTCTTTGTTTATATTTTTTTCTCTCTCTCTCTCTCTCCCCCTCCCTCTTTCGCTCTCTCTCTCTCTCTCTCTCTCTCTCTCTCTCTCTCTCTCTCTCTCTCTCTCTCTCTCTCTCTCTCTCTCTCTCTCTCTCTCTCTGCCTCCCTCCCCCCTCTCTCTCTCCCTCCCTCTTTCGCCCTCTGTCTTTCTCTCTCTTTTATACCACTCACTTAATCTCTCTCTCTCTCTCTCTCTCTCTCTCTTTCTCTCTCGCTCTCTCTTTCTCTCTCTATGCCTTCCTCTCTCTATGCCTCCCCCTCTCTCTCCTCTCTCTCTCCCTCTTTCTTTCTCTCTGTCTCCCCCCCCCCTCTCTATCTATCTATCTATCTCTCTCTTCCCTTCCTTCATCCTTTCCCTCCTCTTTCCCTTCTCTTTCCCTCTCTCCTTCCTTTCCCCCCTATCTTCCTCACTACCTCCATCTTTCTCTCCCTCTCTCCCCTATCTCCCTCCCTCTCTTCTTCTCTTCCCCTCTCTTTCTCTCTTTCTCTCTCTCTTCCTCCCTCTCTCTCTTCCTCCCTCCCTCCCCCTCCCTCCCTCTCTCCCATCATCTCTTTCCCTCTCTCCCTCTCTCCCTCCCTCCCTCCCTCCCTCCTCCCTCTCTCCCTCCCTCCCTCCCTCCCTCTCTCTCTCTCTCTCTCTCTCTCTCTCTTCTTCTCCTTCTCCTTCTCCTTCTCGGAAAGGACACAGACGTCCGAATAAGATCGTTTTTAGTTCTTGGAAAGAGCGGTCGAAACTCGTTAACAGTTTCTGTGAATCTTGTTTTTCTTTCTGACTTCTTTTTTTTGGGGGGGGGCAGTGTGTTTGTGTTAGTTTGTGTTTGTGTTTGTGTGTGTTTCTCTCTCCAACTTTTTTTTTTCTGTGTGTCTTTGTCTGTCTGTCTGTTTGCTTGTGTGCTTGTTTATCTATCTATCTATCTATCTATCTATCTATCTATCTATCTTTCTCTCTCTCTCTCTCTATATATATATATATATATATATACAAATTGATCAGTAATGATTTTTTAAATGTAATAAAAAACAAGAATAATAACAGTAAATAAGAACAAAAATGAAAAAGACAAAAAATAGAATGATAATTATAACAACAATCACCATAATAATATTAATGATAACAATAATAATGATAATAATGACGATATTGATAATGATAATTATAACAATTATAATGTCAACAATAATAACAATAAAAGAAACATAAACAATGAAAGTAACAGTAATGATAATGATAATAATGATGATAATAATAATGATAATAATAATCACTACTGATAATGATAGTTATAAAAATAATAATGAAAGTAGTAAAGATAATAATGATAATGATAATAATGGCAATCGTAATAATCATTATGATAAGAAAAATAACGACGACACTAATAATAGTAATGATAATAATGATACAAAAATAATGGTAATGATGATGATGATGATGATGATGATGATGAGTGATGATGATGACTATAACATGACAATAAACATATTAACACTGATAATCATAACAAAAACAGTAGCAGTGTACCAGTTAACAGACAGAGAGGGCTATAGGACACACTGTACGGAAGACAATGCCAGTATACGCCAAGTCAGTGTGTACACATAACTAAAACATTAGTAAGAATATACACAAGACAAAAGATACAAATAAAAGATAGCTCTGAACCAACACACTTTCCCTTGACAACACTGCGACATCATCAGCATAGCATCGCCATCTCAGTGAAACATCACGACACTGTGAGCCAGACAGTAAGGTAAACACATTACACTGACAGCACATCTTAGTACGTATTCGAATTACAGGTCACAGCCACACCATACATATAACAGTAACGGTCTAATTTGAACATAAATCATCGCCACACCACATCCAGCACCATAGACACACATACACACACACACACACACACCATAACACAAGACTCATATACCACATACCATCTCAACGTACCACAACAGTGCCCAAACCAAGAGAGTGCCATATGGTATGCCAACAGACAGCGTCAAGGAAAGAAAGGGGCAGGCAAAAGGTAAGGCGAAAAGGTAAGGGAAAATGGGTAGGACTTTCACCTTTGTTGCTGGTCCGGCTTGCATGCACTGATCTGGTCGAGGATTTGTTGCATGATGTTCTCGCTGGAGTCCACTACCGACACCTGTGATGTGGTCATTGCCTGGCCTTGAGGCACCTGTAGAGAGGGAAAGATTTGAGACGGTGCAGCTGTGTGGGGGAGAGGGAATAATGAGAGAGAGACGAGCAAAAGAAGAAGAAGAAGAAAAAATACAAGGAAAAAAACTCATTGGTCACAACAGAGGAGCTCTATGAATCCTACAAAAATCACCAGAAGCACAGGATCTCCCCCTCTTAATCCTGCCACCCCCCCCCTAAAAGAAAAAAGAAAAAAGAAAAGAAAAACAATGACTGGATAAAAACACAGGTTCAAAAAGAGAATAAAAAATCTACATCCCCCCAAAAAAAAAGAAAAAAAGAAAAGGACGGAGCAAGGATCCTCTTAAAACCCTACCCTCCCCCCCCGCCCCCCACATGCAACAAAACTAATCAAACGATAAAAAGCTAAAAAAAAAAATAAATAAAAAAAAATACATATTCCTAATACATATCCCTCTCCAGAAAAAAGAACCAAAATCTAAAATTACAAAAATAAATCGTTCCCATCAGACAAAACAGAATCCCAAAGAATGCCACCTGACTACTTACACCTATCCCCCTACCCCTCCTCCCTCAAAAAAAGAAAAACAGAAAGAAAGAAAGAAAGAAAAAAAAGTCCTCAGCCTCAAAAATCCTCAGCATAGGATTCCAGAGACCACTCACCTGGAGCTTGGGCGATATCCTTTCCATAAGAGCCGTGATGGAGCGTATATAAGGCTCAAGTTGCTGAGCAATGATCATGAGACGCTTGTTTTCGTCTCGAAGCGTTGCCACGTCGTTCACCTGCAAGAGGGAAGACATTTAGCCAAGGATTCGGACGACGTGGGAATTCGAGGTCGAAGCTGCTGCTGAAGGAGTTACGAGCCTTTTTTTTTGTCTGTTTTTTTTTATTTTTATTTTTTTAAAGAATATATTTACGTTTTTTTTTTCGTTTTCTTGATTGATTGATTGATTTATCTTATTTGTTTATCTAGTTATTTATATTTCTCTTTATCATCGTTATTTTCTTTGTGTGTGATAAGGACGCGGAAACAGTGTCCTTTCTGTTTGAAAAGGAAAATACCTATTTCATTCATATAAACTTTTTTTTATTATTAATGTATCAACTCATATACTCTTTAAAAATTACTCTATCTATCTATTTATCTATCTATTCATTTCCGGCAGTGTATTTCTCATTCTAGATAAAAAAAAAACTTACCTACCTTTTGATTACCTAGGCCTATGGCAGGTGAATAGAGGACACACTTGAATAGACAAAAGATTAAATATATTGTGTTTTCTACAACTAAGGTTTATACTGGTCTGAAATATGTTATACTTTGTAGTGTTTTGCATTATTATGTTTTAAGACTACTACTGATCTGTACATCATTCCTCCTGCCCTGGCTGCTGCTCTTCCTTTCTTCTCTCTCTGCTTCCCTTCATCTCTCCCCTTCTCTCTCCCTCCCTTCCCCTCCTCCTCACCCTCACCCTCACCTTCCTCCTCGTCCTCACCTTCCCTCCCTTCCAATTTCCCCCCCAGCCTCCCTCCCTCCCACCCACCCTCCCATCCTCCCTCCCTCCGTCCCTCCCTCCCACCCACCCACCCTCCCTCCGTCCCTCCCTCCCTCCCTTGCCCCCCCTCACCTGTGACTGAAAGACCTCCTGCTCGGCGTACACCCTCTGGATCTGCTCGTCCCACGCCTGGTCGAAGACGCCGCGCAGCTCCTCCATCTCGTCGCCGTAAGCCCGAAACTCCTCTTCGAGCCCCGCGCACTCCCTGACGATCTCCTCGACGCGGCCCCTCCTCGTCAGGCACCTTCTCAGCGTCACGTCCCGGTGGAGCTCCTGTGCCTCTTCTTTTAACCGCGTGAACTTGCTGGACAGTTCCTGCTGCGGGAGAGACCAAGCGGCGGTGTAGGGGGACCTCGTTCGCGGGGGTGGGTGGGGGGGGGGGGCATTATCTCTTTGTGTCTGTCTCTCTTTCTCCCCCCCCCCCCCTCTCTCTCTCTCTCTCTCTCTCTCTCTCTCTCTCTATATATATATATATATATATATATATATATATATATATATATATATATATATATATATATATATATCATAAGAAACCACCGCACAATTTCCAAAAACAGATGATGAACGAATGGTATGCGTATATGCATATATTCCTTTGAAGCATATTTAAAAAGGATTTACGTTTTTTAAATGATTTTCCTTAAGGATTTCCTGTAGAGGCGAAAGGATATTAAAAAAAAAGATTGAGAGAGAATCGAAGAGAAAGAGAGAGAGGGAGAAGGGTAAAGGAGAGGGAGATAAAGACTCTTTCTCTGTCTCTCTCTCTCTCTCTCACCCTCTCTTTCACACACACTCACATACACATACACATGTACATACACACACACACACACACATACACATACACATACACACACACACACAAAACAAAACCAGCCTCCCTCCCCTTTCCTTCCCCCCTCCCTCCCCCCCTCCCCTCCCCTCTCCCAACCCAACCCACCACCCTCCCTAATCCCCCTCCACCCCATCCCTTCCACCTCCCCCCCCACCCCCCCCTCCCTCCACCCCCAAGCCGTTACCAAGCGGCCCTACCCTAAATTTGTTCTCGTGCGACTTGCAATGGTCGGCGAACTGGCCTCCGCTCTCGATGATCTTGAGTTTGGCCGCCGAGAGGGAGCGCCGAGAGCCGGGCATCCCGAAGGCCGTCGGAGGCATGGCCGAGCCTGCCGAGGGCGGTCGGGACGTGCAACCGCCGTCGGACGATTGCTTCTCGCTGCAACCCGAGGAGCCTGTATGTAGGAAGGGGGGGAGGGGGGGGGGGGGGGGGGGGGGGGGGGGGGGGGGGGGGGGGGGTTTTTTTTTAAGAGGAGGGGGGGGGGGGGGGTGGAAGGTGTATGGGGGAGGAGAGAAAAAGAGAAAAGTGAATTACTATGAGTTTTCTTTGAAATTTACATCATGATAATTTTCCATCTTTATTTTCACTATTCAGACAATGATAATAAAATGCGTACGTAAACAAATAATTAAAGAAGCCAGTGAATAAACACATTAAATAAGATTAAATAGGAAATTAATAATTAGAAATAGACTTAATGACATGATACCCAATGAAAAAACAACAACATTAATAACATCAAAGAGAGAGAGAGAGAGAGAGAGAGAGAGAGAGAAATCGCAAAAAAAAAAAAAAAAAAAAAAAAAATCAAAGTAATCCCAAAAATCAAAAATCAAATTTCAATAGAAAAAGAAAAAATTAAAAGAAAAATGAAACCAAAATCTAAGAAAAGCAGAGAGCCAAGAAGGCACAGAGCGACTAAGGCGACAACGAGATGAAACTTAAATCTCAAAACAAACAAACAAACAAACAAAAAGACACAAAACAAACACGATACAAAAAAACAAAAAACAAAAACAACCCCCCCAAAAAAATAAAAACGAATACCCTAAAAAACAACAAAAACAAATATCAAAACAAAACAAAATCCAAAACAAAACAAACAAAACCAAAACCAAAAGCAAGCCCAGAGCCAGCCAGCCAGCCAGCCAGCCAGCCAGCCAGCGGTCCCATGGCTCCCTGGCGCCAAGTCACTCACCCGAGGGCATGGCCATGTCGCCCCTGCCCTTGCCCACGACCGAAAGCAGGGGCTCCAGACTACGGGAGAACTCGCTCTTAAAGTTACTCCTCACTTGGCTACTTTGACCCGGCCTGGAGAAAGAACTTTGGGTGATAAAAGAAAAAAAAAAAAGATTATTTCTCGCGGGAATATCGTTTTAGTTAGCTTTTTTTT
>BOPN01004146.1:93760-98760 GCA_017312705.2 Penaeus japonicus | reverse complement strand
AGCTGATAATAAAAATGCCAATTACAACAACAATGATAATAGTGACTAGTAATAACAACAGCAATAATAATTATGATGTTGATGGTAATACTGGTAATGATGATAATGATAATAACATTATTAATAATAATGTAACTGTTAGTAATAATAATGAGGATAATATTGATAATAATGATAATGATGGTAATAACAGTAATGCAAATAATAATGAAACCATTAATAATAGCAATTATGATAACAATGATAATAACAATCATAATAATATTCTTGATATTCTTAGTATAAAAGACTAGGAAGTGAAATCAATTTTTTTTTCATAAACAACAATCAATTTTCCCTTAAGTCAACCTTCCTGCTTCTCTAAACATGTAATCTTATATATGTATGTATATATATATATATATATATATATATATATATATATATATATATATATATATATATATATATATATATATATATATATATATATATATGTATGTATGTATGTATATATGTATATATGTATATATGTATATATATACATATACACACATATGTGTATAGATATACATATATGTAAATATATATATACATGCATACATACATACATACATACATATATATATATATATATATATATATATATATACATATATGTATATATATATGTATATATATATATAATCTATATATATATACACATATATATATATATATATATGTATATATATATATATATATATGTATATATATATATATATATATATGATAAATAATTTAATCAATAATAAGAACAGTAATAAAAAAAATAAAAATAAAACGGGACCTAGAATTACTCCCCCCCATCTACCCCCAAAAAAAACAAAAACAACAACGACAACTCACCTTTCTGTTGACTTCCCTGCCTCGTTTCGACATGTGGATAATATCATGAAGTGAGAACATCCTCGCTCTGTGGGTCTCTTCCCTGCAGTGGCCACACAGAGCCTGACCTGGAGGGGGAGGGGACAGGAAGGAGTAGGAGGGAGGAATGAGGAGGGGGGGGGGACAGGAGGAGGGGAGGAAGGTGGGGGTGGATGGAAGAGTGAAAGGTGTTGGGATAGAGAGGGAGTGGGGAGGGGGGCAATAGAGAGAGAGAGAGAGAGAGAGAGAGAGAGAGAGAGAGAGAGAGAGAGAGAGAGAGAGAGAGAGAGAGGGGGGGGTAAGGAGAGAGGGAGTGGGGAGAGGGAAGGAGAGAGATGGGGAGTAGGGAAGGATAGAGAATGGATGGGAGATAAGGGGAGAGGTGAAGAGAAAGAGGGAGAGAGTGGGTGAGAGAGATGGGAATTCGAAAGGGGGTGGGGGGAAGATGAGACCATGGAGGGAGAGGAAGGAGGGTGATAGGAGGCCGATAAAGAGAAGGAAGAAAGAGAGAGAGAGGGTGAGAGAGAGAGAGAGAGAGAGAGAGAGAGAGAGAGAGAGAGAGAGAGAGAGAGAGAGAGAGAGAGAGAGAGAGGGGGGGGTAAGGAGAGGGGAGTACAGGAGAGAGAAGGAGAGAGATGGGGAGTAGGGAAGGATAGAGAATGGATGGGAGATAAGGGGAGAGGTGAAGAGAAAGAGGGAGAGAGTGGGTGAGAGAGATGGGAATTCGAAAGGGGGTGGGGGGAAGATGAGACCATGGAGGGAGAGGAAGGAGGGTGATAGGAGGACGATAAAGAGAAGGAAGAAAAGAGAGAGAGAGGGAGAGAGAGAGAGAGAGAGAGAGAGAGAGAGAGAGAGAGAGAGAGAGAGAGAGAGAGAGAGAGAGAGAGAGAGAAACAAATAAAGAGAAAAAGAAAAACAAAAAAAGAGAAAAAGAGGGGGGGGGGGCGTATAGAAAGATATTGTGAAAAAAGAAAAAAAAAGAAAAGAAAGAAAATCATACAGAAGGAGAGAGGGAATGTGAGAAGAGAAGTGAGCATATGAGAAAGAGAAAAATGGAGAAAGAGAAAAGAAACGTGATATTAGTTTTCATCATACACAGAATTCAGAAAGTGATTATCAGTAACAACTTTGGTAATAATAATGATACTACGACCACTACTACTAATTGTACTAATTATGATGGTAATAGTGATGATAATAACGATGATGATGATAATGATAATGATGACAATAACAAAAGCAATAATAATAATGATAACAATGATAATAATAGTAATAACAATGATAAAATGATGATAAGGATACTGTCACCATTACTGCTACTACTATTACTACTACTACTATAACAACTACTGCTGCTACTATTACTATTATCATTATCACTACTACTACTACCACTGTTACAATGATAATGATAATAACAAGAATAATGGAAGTGTTATTACTACAAATGAAGATGATAATAGCAATAACGATAAAATTATGTTAACGATATTAACAATACAACTACATCTGTTATGTATGGTAATACAATAAATATTTACATAAACATTATCAACGCTAATGCCAATGATAATAACAGTCACTAGTAATGGCGTTATCACCAATAATGATAACAATGATCGTAGCAATAACCCAACTACTAATTACGATGATATCAATGATTAGACTTTGAGCATCATATATATATATATATATATATATATATATATATATATATATATATATATATATATATATATATATATATATATATATATATATATATATATATATATATATATATATATATATATATATATATATATATATATATACACATGTATACATATTTTATATAGCAATAGATGTTTTCAGAATCTTAAGCATAATTTTGTCTGTTATAAATAGTAAATAACAAGGCCTGAACAGGATTACTTTCAAAACGTAGGATAACATTTTCACAATATAAATACAAATGAGTATATTAACCAATCTATCTATCAATCTATCTATTACTTTTCATCTATCAGTATTTCTAATCGATCTACCACTTTGTCTACCTATATCTATATATGAAAAATTATCTATATATTTGTCTATCGATGTATTCGTCCATCTATCTATTTATATATATCTGTCTATCTATCTATTTATATCCATCTGTCTACTATTGATCTGTCTATCTCTATAGATCTATCTAAAATATTTAATTATCTATCCATCTATCTATTCACCTATCTATCTGTCTATCTATCTATCTATCCATTTTCAATGTATCTATATATCTATCGATCTATCTCGAACTATATATCTATCTATCTATCTCTTTATATGTATCTCTTTACGCTTATCTAATACCTATAGATCTAAGTATATCTATCTCATAATATCTATCTATCTATGTCTGTCTCTACACACCTACCTATCTATTTAGCTTTATATCTCTATCAATCTCGATAAATCTTGCAATTTTTCTATCTCTATCTATCTATCTATCTCCCTACCTACATATCTATCTCTCTATCTCTCTCTCTCTCTCTCTCTCTCTATCTATCTATCTATCTATCTATATATATATATATCTAACTAAGACATCTTCTCAAAAGGTATGTGCCCCCCCCCCCCCTCTTCCTCTCCCGCGTTCACAACCCTGCTACAAATGTATTGCGTTAGTTGCAATATAAATCATTGCAGGTACTCTCATATTAAGATTGAAAGTTGCAAGCAGAATATGCCAAAGTGCATCTGCAACTTTAAGAGACTATAAACACTGGGAAACGAGTTATGACAAGCTATACGACCTTCCTTATTGGCCCTTTTGGTTTATGACGTCACGCAAAATATCATGACGACACCCGAGATGTATGACGTCATATAATGTTCCGCGTGGCAGATCGGTATGAACATTTTTTTAAATCTTTTTATAGGTCTATCTGTATATTTATCTGTCTATACTATCTATCCTAGATTATTTATCTGATATTGAAGATATTATTCGTCACTCATATCATATACAAAATAAAATATCTATATAAATGTTATGAATTATCAGCAGTTTATATAATAAAATAGACCCATAGATAGATACAAACATATATAGATAGAGAGATGGAGAGATAGAGAAAGAGGGAGAGAGAGAGAGAGAGAGAGAGAGAGAGAGAGAGAGAGAGAGAGAGAGAGAGAGAGAGAGAGAGAGAGAGAGAGAGAGAGAGGAGAGAGAGAGAGAGAGGAGAGAGAAAGAGAGAGAGAGATAGACAGAGAGAGACAGAGAGAAAGAGACAGAAAGACAAAAATAGAGACAGAAAGAAACACAGAAAAAGACACAACCCCACAACCCAAGAACATCCCCCCTCCCCTCATCCCCTATCACCCCTCCCCCCTCCCCCCTATCGCCCCCCCACCTCCCACCTACCACAAGTGTTACAGAAGAACATGGCGGACTGGTTAGTTTTATCACAGTTGGCACATTGTGGCCGCTCTTCGCACGACGACTCAACCAAGAACACCATCAGGTTGTCTCTAGGAGGCAGCTGTCCCTCCTTCAGGCCCGTCACCTTCCTGGGGGGGCGAGAGGCGCATCAGATGAAGGTATGGTGTGGTGGGGTAGGTGGTGTTGTGATGGTGGTGGTGTTGGTGTGGTGGTGTTTTGGTGGTGTTTGTATGGTGTTGGTGGTGTGGTAGTGTTTTGGTGGTGTTTGTATGGTGGTGGTGGTGTGGTGTGGTGGTGGTGTGGTGTTGGTATGATGTTGGTACGGTGTTGGTAGGGTCTTGGCGTATCATGTACCTATCTATCTGCACATACACAAAAACAAGGAAAAATAAAAACTAAAATAAATGAATAAATGAATAAACTATATAAAAAAGAAATAATATTCACAGAATAATACAAATAAATGAAAATTAATAATAATAATAATAAAACAAATAAATAAATAAATAAATAAATAAATAAGATAATAAAGCAAAAAAAAAAAAAAGCTACATAATCCATATTCTAATATTTCTAACAAGTTAGCAATTTTGTTCATACATTTTTTTTGTCTAGAATGAAACTGAAGAGTGAAAAAACATCATTGAACTTTACTGAACAAGACCAACACTAAGACGAAGAAGAAATAAATTATGAGATAGAG
>BOPN01004146.1:83760-86260 GCA_017312705.2 Penaeus japonicus | reverse complement strand
AATGTTATTTCTTTCAAGTTGAAATCTTCTTTTCATTTTTTGGTTTTAGAAGGAGAGAAGCTGATTTTATGAAATTGTTTGATCTATTTCATTTCATTTTTGTGTCGAGACAACTCATCAGCTGCGATTGCCGTCTGTGATTTTCCATGGCAATGGCGGCAAGATAAGGTCTTACGTTTGTATCCCCTTTAAGTATTACCAGTTATTTTATCAATATCAACTTCATTAGCATTTCTATTATTATCATTCTCATTCTCATTATTATCATCATTAATATCACTATTATGATGATGATGATGATGATGATGATGATGATTATCATCATCCTTACCATCATTATTATTATCATAATTATTATATTATTATCATCATAATTGTGATATCATTATTATCATCATTATTGTTATCCTTATTATCATCACCGTCTTTTCAGCAATTCTATCGCGGGGTTAAGTAAAAATATTATGCTTGTTATAATACATATGCTATAGAAGCAGCCAGAGATACGTAAATCCTTACATTCTAAAATATGTAAATTTAGGCTCGTTTCCCAATCACTTTCAGGATTCAAGATACAGAGACTTGAGTATATCGAGTGACAACTTTCTCTCACCGGTAATATCTTTCTAGCGTCGTGTAGCACTCTAGACACTGGAAACCAATAGGCTCCAAGTATTTCAACTAGGTCTATATGCACTTAAAGCTTTATACACACACACACACACACACACACACACACACACACACACACGCCTCTTCTCATTTCAGATATTTTTCCCCTCTCTTCACTTTATATCCTTCCCTTTTTTTCTCGTCTCTTCCTCTTCTATCATCGTTATATTTATATCCTTTCCCTCTTCCCCCATCTGGCCTTCTCTATCTCCCTGATTCTTCCCTCATCTGCTCTCTTTTTACTTCACTTTATCTCCTCGTCCCTTCTTTCCTCCTCTCCCCACCCTTCCCTTCCTTCCTTCTTTCCTCCTCTCCCCTCCCTTCCCCTCTTTCTCCTCCTACCCCTCCCTCCTTCTTTCCTCCTCTCCCCTCCCTTCCCACTCCAAACCCAGGTCAAGCACGTACTTCTCGACCCACCCTCCAAAAGGTAAAACACATACTTCAGGTTTAACACATCTATACGTGATTCGCGCGACACAAAATCCACGCAAACCAACGCACTCGCGAAGCCACGCAAGCGGGTATTCAAACGCATCCACACGAACGGACGAATGTGCTTCCGAATGCCTTTTGATCGTGTGTGGAATGAGTAATGACACTGTTGGATAGAAATATTGTTATGGGATCACTATAATCACTGCATGAGGCAACAAAACATTGACGATATTCTAAGGATTTTGTGGACATAAACATGCACACAAACACATACACAACACACACATATAAATAAGACAAACAAACACACAACACAAACACACACACACATATAAATAAGACAAACACACACACACACACACACACACACACACACACACACAAACAAACAAACAACACACACTCACATACACACACACATACACACACACAAACAACACACACTCACATACACACACAAACAAACAAACAAACAAACAAACAACACACACACACACACTCACATACACACACAAACACACACACACTCACACACACATACATCGACGCAACACTCTCTCGTCTGAAGACCAGCTGGGGAGTAAAATGACTTGGTATCCAGCATCACCATCTGCATAATCTTTGGACCCGAGCCCCTTGAGCAATTATGAGGACTCTGTAGAAGGGGCTGGATGAGAGAGAGTGGGAATAGGAATGGCACTGGGAATGGGAGTAGGAATGGAAGGGGGAATGGAAGGGAGAAGGGAATTAGGATAGAGACAAGGAATTGAGACAAGAAGAGAAGAAAAGAGAAACAGAAAGAAAGAAAGAGAGAATAAAAGAGTGTTAGAAAGATGGACAGATCAAGAGAAAAGAAGAGAGGGAGGGAGGGAGGGAGAGAGAGAGAGAGAGATAAATAAAGAGTAAGAGATAGAGATAGAGGAAGGAAAGATAAAAAGATAGATAAAGATAAGATAATAACAGTAAAGAGAGAGAATGGAATAGAAATAGGATAAGCAAAGTGCAATAAGGAAAGAAAAAAGATAGAGAAGATGCAAAAGAAGATGAATTCGAAATAGAATAAGAATAATAAGAGTAAAAAAAAGAAGAAGAAAAGGAAGAAAAAGGTGAAAAAGTAGAGGAAAAAGTAAGAGAAGAATTAGAAGATTTAGCAAGAGAAGGAGATAACGAAGAATTAGAATGACAATACTAACGATTAGAAGGTGAAGAAGAAAGATGGCTCCGAAGTCCACCCCCGCCAACCCCCCCACGTAGTCTCATCCCTCTCCCCATATCCTACCCTTCCCCCCCCCCTTTCCCACCCCTCCTCTTCCATCCAGCGGACCAAGAAGCAGCCGCGACCCAGGTGCCCCTTCCAGGCCCTCAGCCATGATAAATCTCGCGCGGTTCCTGA
>BOPN01004146.1:76260-78760 GCA_017312705.2 Penaeus japonicus | reverse complement strand
ATCGATCTGTGGGTTATAGCCATCCCTCATCTTTGTTTCCCTGTCTGTCTGTCTGTATATCTGTTGGAATCTCTCTCTTGGCATCTTAATTTCAAGTTTTTTTTTTCTCTCTCTCATTTAATATATTTACCTACTCTATTAGCTGTCTATTTCCATCTATCGATCTGTGGGTTATAGCCATCTCTCATCCCTCACCTGTTATTTTGTCTCTTTATACTATCTCCGCCCACATACACAAGGTAAAGATCGCTTTGGTATGCCTGAAGTATCTCTTATTGTTCTATCTATTCATCTCTTATAATGAAGGTTGTTATCACTATCATTATCAGTAATAACATTATTGTTGCTATTGTCGTTGTTCTTGTTATCATTCTGATTCCCATTATCTGAATTAGCATTATCAGTCATCTTTTGTTTTATCTTACATTTTCCGTGCAAGAACAGGGGAGATCAGCCGTGTATAATCACAGCAGCATCACGAGGTCAGAGGATACGGCAAATAGGCCTACCTCAGCGTTCGAACACTGGCGATTCGCTACGAGAGTTTGGGCGGGGGGTACTGAGGGAAGGATGGGGGGGATGATGGGGAGAGACAGGGGGGGAGGGGGGGTGATGGGGAGGGGGGGTGATGGGGAGAGACAGGGAGGGAGGAAGGGGGGATGATGGGGAGAGACAGGGAGGGAGGAAGGGGGGATGATGGGGAGAGACAGGGAGGGAGGGAGGGGGGAGGAGGGGAGGCATGGGGACCAGCTTCGCGCCGAGCACCACTTCCCCGCGCATCCATCCCGACCATCATCTCACTCAACTCCCCAGCGAATCAATCACCCACGAGGCAACCTCCTCCGTGTCTGCACACCCACGGCCCGACAACTTGCGAGTGAATGTCCGGGAACCTCTCTCAGACACGGGTGTTGCAAGCACCTCCTCTGCAACCGTCGCTGAAACTGCTCAATTGAACATTGTCTTCGATAACAGCCCTGTCACCAGCTTTGCGAAAACGGAGCTTCGATCTCGTAACCATGGACGAAAATTGATTACTGTGTCTTTGTGAAACTTGGGTATTATGTCCGGGTTTCCTTTTAGTCATATGGCCGATGAATCTCATAGCATTATGAGTGATGGTGAATTGATATTGAAGAACTGCAAATCAAATGCTGTAATTAATTAACTATAGAATTTGAATATTTACCAATCTGCATCTATGTTGGCCATTTTTTTTTCTAAAAATCGAAACAATGATATACGTTCCTCTATCAATGCTATTAAATTCATGATTGACGATAATGATAGTTTACTTCTCACGTATGTTACAATGTGGAGAATTTAGATAATTTTATAATGAATTATCTTGGCATATTAGTCTCTCATCCACTTCTATTCACTATCTGACTATTACATGTATTCAACTAACACAACGCACAGAAGCGAAGAATGTCCCACATTTTGTTAACAATACCTAACATTTACATCATAATACACTCTTTGATGATAATTGTAAAATAAAAAGTCACGAAACTGATAATTCAATAAAAATACCTATAACATTGCACACTTGATTTCTTTTTTATTCAAACGTGGTACTCTCTACGTCTGTTGTCATTGTGACGTAAGTAAAAGATTATGAAAAGAAAGAAGGGGAGGCCTGTCACTTTAAGGTGTGGGTTTCGATTGAGCACAATCTTAGGGTCCATAAATGGCGCCAGTTAGGCTTTCGCGTCGTCTGGTTGTTTACGTTTCAACACGCCCAGTTTAATATTTTAACATGGCTCTATGGTCACACATATACAATGTTATCCAAACAAGCTAATAGAGATGAAAAAAAAAATCATTGTCAAGTAGTCGAAAGTTTGCATACCCACTGTTGGGTGACATCACCATCGTCAGCACTTATTTAAATGGAACACGTAGAAACTTGCCCAATTTACCTTGGTAGCACTGTGTTTATCATTTTAAGTTTTGGTCTCATGTTGACAGTTTAAAGAATACCTGCAGACCTGTCTTAAACTTCGAGCAAGTCATAGACGAAAATCATCTCATAAAGCACACTTTCACGAGAAGTCAGAAACAAAATTGCGTAGTCAATGACATCTCGCAGTCTATGACCTTGCGTGAATACTGGTCCTGGTGTCCACAGAGGTTCTATCCTTGGATCACTTTTCTTTCTCCTTTACATAAAAGATTTGCTTAATTCTTGATAATGACCTATTTTTTTTTATTTTCTTTTATTTTTTATTTTTTTACGTCTGACAGCAGCGTATTCTACAGTCATAACGACAGAACCACCCTCATGAATCTAACAAATGGTTATCTAAAGTCCTTTCCTTCCCATATAAAATGGTTACACTTTTATGTAAACATGGATTATGAGGGACTTTCTTTTTACGAGCTATCAGCTGATAAGCTTACACTAATCATGTCTAAAACTCTCTATATAATTTTTCGCCGGCATAATAGATTCAATTTCCCAATGCAAACTATATATATCAAAGATTCCACACTT
>BOPN01004146.1:56260-63760 GCA_017312705.2 Penaeus japonicus | reverse complement strand
ATATAAACACATCTATCCTTCTTATTCCCTAGAAACTAAAGTATCTAATCCGAGACGCTAATACATTTCCTGCTTCCACCCTAGTCCCCCCTCCCGCCCGTTTTCATTGATATATCCCAATTCCCTTTTCCCTCACGAATCTTGCCGTATCCCTGCCTTTCTTAATGGGGAAGCTGGATAATGAGATCTCATTCGCACAGACACGCACGTACGCACACACACTAAACTCAATTTCTCTCTTTCTCTTTCTTTTTCTTTTCTTCTCTTTCTCTGTTTACTATCTCCTCTCTTCTCTTTTTATCCTTTATCTTCTCTCCTTCTCTTCGTTATCTGTCTCTCTCCCCTTCCCTCCTTCTCCTTCCATCTTTCTCTCTCCCCTTCTTATCCTCCTTTAGTCTACCCCATGCCTCCCCTATTCCCTAAACCCTTTTATTGCCCTTCCTTTTCCCCATTCCCCTCGCAAGCGTTCCTACATAACTCATTCCCCTGTCGCCAAATCCACAACCAGCCTCTCCCCCTTCCCCTACCCCCCTAAACAGTCCCTCCCTCTTCCCTAAACCCCAACATCCTCTACTTCCAACCCCTCCTCCTCCTTTCCAGCCCCACATAACCTATCCCAACTTCCCCTTCCCTTTCCAGTTTCCCATCACCCACTCCTCCATACCCCTCCCCCATTCCTTTGCCCCTGCGAATCCCCTCCCTCTCCCCCCTAGCCCCTACCTAACCCCTCCCCCTATCCCAGCCCCTCCCTCCCCAAGTTGACACCACCAATCACGCTTCGGGGCTTTACAACCCACGCGGGGATTGGCTCTTTCAGTTACCAATCACGACAGGTGCATTTTTATCACTTTTTTATGGCGCGTTATTTGAAATTATCTGAGCTTGTCAAGTAATTCATGTTGATAATATTTCGGTGACGTAACTTTTTTTTCCGAGAAGAAAATTGGCTGTCAAATAACTTTACAGTATATATGTAATTTCTACTTCCTTAAAACATATTGCAATGATGATGATAATAATATTGATAATAATAATATAATGCTGATGATAGTGCTAATAACGATATCAATAGTAGTAATGATAATAATGGTGATGGTAATATCAATAATAATTATCATGATAATGATAATAAGAATGACAATAGAAAATAATGATAATAAGAATGACAATAGATAATAATGATAATAAGAATGACAATAGATAATAATGATATCATTCATCATCATCATAATAGCAATAATAAATCATGATAATCCATGAATAGATAAGAAGATAGATAATACCAATATACACTCTCAAAACCAAACACTTTCCCTTCCACTCCTATACTGAATCACAGACAAATCAAAGCGAATCAAATCAATGTTGATCTTGCAATTTTCTTTGACTCATAATGAACATTAACACTTCACATTTCACTTGTTATAACATTGTAACGTCACTTTTATGTTTCCTACCCTTGGCTTCACTAACGTTTTTTTTCTATTGCTCTATTATTATTATTATCATAATCTATCTGTTTATTGTTATAACTTCATATCACATTTTCTATTCCTTCTTATTCCTCACTTGTCATTCGATTGTTTCCTTTCTTCTTTACTTCTTTTCTGTTTAACCTATTTCAATTTTCTTTTCTTTTTCACTCCTCCCCTTTCTGCACCTCCTCTTCCTTCTGCTCCTCCTCTTCTCTCGCTCCCACCTTTCCACTTACCTCCACTCTTCTCGTTTACCTTTTCTTCTCCATCTTCTCATTCTTCCCCATCCCTCCTCCTTCTCCTCTTCCATTTCCCCATCCCTCCTCTTCTTCCCTTTTCTCCACCCCTCCTCTTCTTCCCTCTTCTCCACCCCTCCGCTTCTTCCTTCTTCCCCACCCCACCGCTTCCTCCCTCCTCTTCCTCCTCCCTCCCCTCCCCCTTCCTCATTAGCAGGCGAGGGCCGGCCCAAGGGCAGGTACCTCTCTCTCTCTCTCTCTTTCTCACAGGGCTGGCGGATTCTCTCTATTGATTTCATGTAATCGACAGGACTCCGTATCTTGCCTCCTACGCCCCCTCCTCCTTCTTCTTTTTCTTCTCTTTCCCTTTTTTTTCAACCCCTCCCCCTCCCCCTCCCACCAACCAATAAATCTAACCCACCAAATTGAATAAAACACTTATCTCTCATTTCTCTCTTTTCCTCTCTCCTTCCTTTTTCTTTCGTTACCTCCCTTTCCCTCCTCCTTCTTTATCTTTTCTCTTCCTCTTCTTCTCTTTTACACTCGCCTCTTTCTTTATCTCTCTCACACATTCTCAATCTTCTTCCCCCTCCCTTTCTATTCCTCTTACTCACTTCTTCACTCTCTCTGCCCTTTCTCTCTCTTCCCCATTCTCTTCTCTCTCTCATGCATGCCTCTTCCTCTTCTGACTGATGATGATGGTGATGGTGATGAACTTACTTTGATGATGATGACGATGATAATTGTTATCATTATCATTGCTGTTATTATCATTACTATTAGTATTACTACCATAATCATTATTATCTCCCTTATCACCTTATAAATATTACCCAAATTGATCTTACAACTCCATTTAACACAACAAAAGCACTATGCAAAGGCAGACGCCCTTTGCCAGAGCTAAGGGAGTAAAAAAATAAAACCATTTCCGATTGAACTCTTTGAGGATATGGACGAGAAGCTGCGATGGATGATGCTGAGCCACCGCGCGCCGTTGCGTGGGACCGAAAGTTCAGCTGGTTCACCGGTCAGCTGGTTTGAGGTTCGGGTGCCTCTATGTAGCTTATATCTCTCTCTCTCTCTCTCTCTCTTTCTCACTCTCTCTCTCTCTCTCTCTCTCTCTCTCTCTCTCTCTATATATATATATATATATATATATATATATATATATATATACATATATACACACACATATATGTAGTCATAATATAAAATGCAAATGAAATAAGGAATGCAAAATCTAGCATACAAAGTGCAAGAGGAGAAGAAACCTGCGAAAACCCACGCCACGAAGTAACTATTTCCCATGATGAAGTGACCGCAACACAATAAGCATCAACGACCAACACAGGAAACAGTTAGAAACGTGTTGAGTCTGCTCTGCACAGATTGCAAAGCCCCACTACAAATGCGGCGATAATTGACCTTTTGACGGACATGTTACGAACATGTTTATTAGTGGGCACATCCGGGTAGCAGAGCCGTTCTACCGCCGCAAACACAGGCTTTGCGGCGGTCGGGAAATATCCCGTATTTACAGGGACTAAATTTATACGTGTGATGTACACGGGTTCACGCATAAATATATTCATATGTCGCATATGTAAACATGATTCTGGCCTGATCACGTACCTATGCTCTCGCAAATATAGAATGTTTGTTTGTTTGTTTGTGTGTGTGTGTGTGTGTGTGTGTGTGTGTGTGTGTATATATATATATATATATGTATATAATATATATATATATATATATATATATATATATATATACATATATATATATATATATATATATATGCATATATATATATATATATATATATATATATATATATATATATATATATATATATATATGTATATACATGTATATATATAAATATATATAATATAAATATATATACATATATATGTATATATATACATACAGACATATATATATATATATATATATATATACATACAGACATATATATATATATATATACATATATATATGTGTGTGTGTGTGTGTGTGTATACATATATATTCTATGATTCTCTGTACTTTACCACCTTCACTCTCTTTAAATTTACATATACATATACATACATACACACATTTATATAAACACACACACACACACGCATATATATATATATATATATATATATATATATATATATATATATATATATATATACACATATATGTGTGTGTGTGTGTGTGACTGAAAGAGAGAGAGAGAGAGAGAGAGAAAGAGAGAGAGGAAAGAGAGAGAAAGGGGAAAAGGAGGATAATTGATGGAGGGAGAGAAGAAGAAAGGAGAAGAAAAGATATATATATATATATATATATATATATATATATATATATATACATATATATATATATATATATATATATATATATATATAGAGAGAGAGAGAAGGAGTGTTCCATCCGTTCATTTATCGCTCCTGATGTGGCCCATGAGGGGAAACGAATCAATTGAAAGGAGTTCCTGCTTCCGGCTGGCCGATGGTCGAGCCTGTGATTGATGTCCCGTAGAGGGGGATGGGGGTGGAGGGGGAGGGGGAGGGGGAGGGCCATAGGTGGTGGAGTTGGAAAGGGAAGGGGAAGGGGAAGGGGGTGAGGAGTGTTGGAGGGGAGGGGGAGGGGGAGGGGGTATGTGTGGGGTGGGAAGTGTTGAAGGGGAAGGGGAGGGGGCGTGGGACGGGGGGAGGGGAGCCTATTGGTTTACTGAAGCGTCGGTAAGGGAGAGACATGAGGAGGGAGGGAGGGAGGGAGGGAAGGAGAGAGAGAGAAGATAGACAGAGACAGACAAAAACAAAACAAATGACTAAAGTGCTTAAAAGAAAAGAAAAGAAAAAAAAACTCATGACGCTCATTTCGACTCCACGAAACTGTCTCTCAACCATCATCTCTATCCCATCGACCGACAATCTCTATCTGCTTTTAGAACCTCCCCGGACTGTTCCTTTCCAAACAGCCGTCGACAGCCAACAGATCGCGACGAGGGAGACAAAAAACGAACAAACAAACAAACGAGTACCAAGATTAAGGTGGGTTCATCATACCGAGGGACGGGGGAGGAAGGGGGGGGGGGTAGTATTAACGGAGATGGGGGAGGGGGGAGGATTAGGGGAGATGGGGGAGGGGGGAGGATTAGGGGAGAGGGGGGAAGAGGAGGTAGATATAGTCGATTGGGTCGTTTTCAGAGATCGATGTTATTAACAGGTCGTACTTATGAGGGAGGTCGTTTGAAGATCGATATTGCTCTCAAGTCGTAGTAATGAAAAGGTCGTCCGTGTGATGGGGTCACTGAGAACATCGTATTCCATCTCAGGTCGTAGGTAGTTAGAACGAGTGTTTCCACGATAATAAACTTTGCAAAGACGTATTTGTTCTCGAGTCAAAGATTATGAGTTATGAGGTCGTGCATGTGAGGAAGGCGCCGCAGGATGGGCTCGGGACATACAAGGGGCCATTCAGGATCCCCGGGACCTGCTCTCAGCCAATCAGGTTAATTAATTTACCTTAGGTATCTGGGCAAAGAGTACATGCCCCCCCTCCCCCCCACACACACCTACAGAGTGAAATATTGAGAGAGAGAGAGAGAGAGAGAGAGAGAGAGAGAGAGAGAGAGAGAGAGAGAGAGAGAGAGAGAGAGAGAGAGAGAGAGAGAGAGAGAGAGAGAGAGAGAGAGAGAGAGAGAGAGAGAGAGAGAGAGAGAGAGAGAGAGAGAGAGGGTGGGAAAGAAAGAATACATAGAAAGTGAGAGAGAATAGATAAATAGGTAGAATAAGAGAGAGAGAGAAGAGAAGACAAATAGAGAGAGAATAGTAAGAGAGAGAGAACATAGAGCGAGAGAGAGAATAAAGAGAATAGAAAGAGAAGGGGATAGGGAAAAGGAGAGGGAAGGAGGAGGGGAAGTAAGGGAAAGAAGAGAAGGAGGAACAGGCGAAGAAGAAGGGGAACAGGCGAGGGACAAAACAAAGGAAAAGATGGATGGACGGAGGTGGAGGGAGGGGGAGGGAGGGGGAGGGAGGAGGGGGTGAGTGAAAGAATAAGGAGAGGGGGGATTACGGGGGGGGGGGAGGTTTAGGGGGATTCATGGATGGGGGATTAGGGGGGATGTGGGGGGGGGGGGTGTCACCAGTAAGATTGATGATGGAATTATCAATTTCTATTCAGGTTGGTGCAAAAGAGTGGACGAAAGAGGAGAATAAAGAAAGAAAGAAGTAAAAGAAGAAGAAGAGGGAGAGGAAGTAGAAAAAGAGGAAGAAAAGGAAAGGAGAAAGAAGAAGAAAAAGAAAAAGAAGAAGAGGGAGAGGAAGAAGTAGAAAATGAGGGAGAAGAGGAAGGGAAAAAGAAGAAAAACGGAAGAAGAAAAAAGAAGAAAAGAAGAAGGAGAAAGAAAGGGAGAAAAGAAAGAAAGAAAGAACAAGAATAGGAAGAAAGGGTTGGAAGAAAGAAGATTAGGAGGAGTCAAAGAGGAAAAAGACAAACGATGTGTAAAGAAAAAAAGGTCAGGTTGAATCTCACAAAACCAAAAATAAGAATAAACATATACTATACATAGAGAGAAAAAAATGTTCTTAGCATTTGAAACGTATTGCATAACGCTACACTAATGCAGTGTCTGGTGGACACCGTTCACTGCGACAAATGTAGAAAAAGTCGTGAATGTGACTCATTTGTTCTGAAGTTATTCACTCTCATTCATACTCTTTTCTACATAGTGCCTGGTATGGCGTTAGTCGGTCTCGTTTATACATTTTCTTCTACATAATGTTAGGTACGCGGGAACAAATATACAATAAACATACACATTAGTCGTATACGTGTAGGCACATCATACAATAATACAAGGAAAAAATAATAAGAATATAAAAAGGCACTTCCATGAATAAATAAAAAAAGATTCAAAGTTATTGCTTTGCCTCGGTCCCTCTAGTATTATCACCAGTGCCAAAGCAATCTCCGCTACACTGCCAGGCTCAGCGGTGTCCAGACTCCCGCAGTGTCCTCCAGCAAGTGTCCAAGTGACCGAAAAAAGTGTATAACTGTAAAAAAAAAAAAAAAAAAAAAAAAGAGGTAACGAGTAGACATATCCACCTTTCGCTGTGAATGCTCCGGCCGTCATACAAAAGTTTAATGGGATCGTAAACACAGGTCCCACGAGTGTGCATCAGTAGGTCTTTGTCACTGGGTCTTGTCAGGGGCTCTTTGTCCGCGGATAGGGATGGATGTGCAGGAGATGGTCAGAGGGACTTTTCGACAAAGGCGTGTGTATGGTTGTATGGTATACTATGTACTATATAAAAAAAGAAGGTCCTTTCATGTTCAGCTTTTAACGCCACGAGTCTTAAAGGATCACCTTTTTTTTTTTCTTTTGCTTGGGACTTCCTTTTTCATGACAATCTCCCTCACTTTGTCCCCTTCCCTCGAACTCCTACTCTACTCTCGGTTGATGTGTGGCACTTCCGGCGTCGCTTCCAAATGTCCTCTTGTACTATTTTCCTTGACTGATTTCGCTCAATCGTTTTTTTCTTTTTTTTCCTCTTCTCAAAATCTAAAATGGCTTCCATGCCGCTTGGAGCACATCACTGGCCCTTCGGTTCCTCGTCCCTGAAATTCTGAAATGGCGCTGAAGTTATTGACTTCGAGGCTCACATATCTGTAGTTTTTTTTTTCTTTCTGGCGCATATTTTGTACGATGCCTGTGCGGGACATTCACCCTTATGCAAGCCATCTCGAAGGGCCATAAGTGATGATGCGTTTGATGTCTATTCACTATTTGC
>BOPN01004146.1:41260-51260 GCA_017312705.2 Penaeus japonicus | reverse complement strand
GGCACCCTAAAACACTTCAGCAGCTGCCATAAGTCCACAGTATACCGCGCCTCACACGCCCATAAATCACTCACTACTCCTTAGAAGAGGGAGTTGGGAATGATGCTGTGACTGCGTGCTGAACATGCCACGCCCCTTGGGAACGCCTGCACCCCTGACACGCCCCCCCCCCCCATACCCTTCCCTTCCCTTTCCTCCCTACTCACATACTGAAATGGGACATAGATACTCGTTTAAGAATTCTTAGAAAGGAGTCGACTATGGAAAGTATCTGGTGTATTATATGAGTATTATACATACCAGGATTAATTATGGATTGTAAATTCTGAATCTGCAAAACAAGTCCACACAGTGCACTCACATTTGAATATTAATAATAACAATAATACATGACTGTTATGCAAACATCGGGTAAGGTGTGAGATTGCATTTCATTAATGGTATTACCTAGCATAATACCTTTTGGGAATTAGACTATTTTGCCGACCGAATTATTCTCTAGTCTTTCTAACAAAGACCAGTAGTAATTATGCGTAGTTATTCTGTGTCTCAAGTTTGGAAGTTTTGATTCCGTGATTTTCTCTGACCTTCGATCTGGTCTGACCTTGACTACGACGACTTCTGTTGCTATTACGACTGCTATTATTACTACGACTACTACTACTATTACTACGACTACTACTACTATGACTACGACTACTACTACTACTATTACTACGACTACTACTATTACTGCGACTACTACTATTACTACGACTACTACTACTACTATTACTACGACTACTACTACTACCATGACTATTACTACATTACTATGACTACTACTACTATTATTACTAAGGCTACGATTACCACTACTATTACTATAATTACTACTACTACTACTACTATTACTATTACTACGACTACAAAAAAACACCTTCCCCAACAACTCCCCCATCTAAAAAAAAAAAAAAAAAAAAAAAAATCACAGACCAGATAGCCATTGCACGAAGGAGATTGCAACTGGTTTAGGCCATTAACCCCACGATAGGATTGCAATCCGTGGCGATGTTGCAATGCTGCCCGGCCGGAATCTGTCATGACTGTTCACGAGCTCTACTATTTTGTTTTGTTTTGTTTGTTTGTTTGTTTCGTTTCGTTAATTTATGTAGGGGAAAAGAAGGTAGATTATGATTGACAGTGATGGTGACTGATAATTGATAGTGGGTGTGGTGGTGAAAATTGTGGTGTTGAATAGTGATTGTGATAGTGACGGTAATGATGATAATAATAAAAATCATAATTATAATAATTACAATAACAATAATAATAGTTATAATAATAATTATTATTATTATCATAAGAGTCACAATAATTATTATAATAACATAATAACAACGACAGCGATAATGATAACAAAATCACAACAGCAAACAAAAGAACAGCACCTCTTAAAAATCAAAAGCAAAGTACAAAAAAAAAATGTCTAACCTAATCCAACCTAGTCAACAGGACAGACGAAGGAAGGTAACAAAGCCACGGGAGAGGGAAGAAATCGTCCCGGCCACAATATATCACAGCGGGAAAGTAAATTGAAAGGTAATGTAGGAGAGGCCGGGAAGGGGATCGAGGTGGGAAGGGGAGGGGGTGGGTGGGTGGGGAAGGAGGGAGGGAAGGGGGTGGGTGGGGAGGGGAAGGAGGGAGGGAAGGGGAGAGGGTGGGTGGGTGGGGAAGGAGGGAGGGAAGGGGAGAGGGTGGGTGGGTGGGGAAGGGGATCGAGGAGGGAAGGGGAGGGGGTGGGTGAGGATGGGATCGAGGAGGGATGGGGAGGGGGTGGGTGGAGAGGGGAAGGAGGGGAAGGGGGCTAAGGTGGGAGAGAGGATGGGAGGAGATGAAAGGTGGATGGGGTGGAGGGGAGAGGAGAGGAGGGAAAGGGAGGGGGGAGGGGGAGAGGAAAGGAGGGAGGGAATGGGGAGTGGGAGAGGAAAGAAGGAAGGGTGGAAGGGGGATGGGAAGGGAGGAAGGGTGAAGGAAAGGAGGGAGAAAAGAAAGGAGGGAGGGATGGAAAGGGAGTGGGAGAGGAAAGAAGGAAGGGTGGAAGGGGGAGGGGAAGGGAGGAAGGGTGAAAGAAAGGAGGGAGAAAAGAAAGGAGGGAGGGATGGAAAGGGAGTGGGAGAGGAAAGAAGGAAGGGTGGAAGGGGAGGGGGAAGGGAGGAAGGGTGAAGGAAAGGAGGGAGAAAAGAAAGGAGGGAGGGATGGAAAGGGAGTGGGAGAGGAAAGAAGGAAGGGTGGAAGGGGGAGGGGAAGGGAGGAAGGGTGAAAGAAAGGAGGGAGAAAAGAAAGGAGGGAGGGATGGAAAGGGAGTGGGAGAGGAAAGAAGGAAGGGTGGAAGGGGGAGGGGAAGGGAGGAAGGGTAAAGGAAAGGAGGGAGGGAGAAAGGGAGTGGGAGTGGGAGTGGAAAGAAGGAATGGTGGAAGGGGGATGGGAAGGGAGGAAGGAAAGCAAGGAGGGAAAGGGAGGAAAGGTGAAGGAAAGGAGGGAGGGAGGGAGGGCAAAGAGGAATGGAATGAAGGAGGGAAAAAGCAACTCCTAACTCGCCGCGGATGAATACACCAGCGTTCGCGTAAGGAAAATGCAGAATCCGTGGGTTCCCGAACGACCGTTACGAGGCTTCGGTGTCACCCAGTAGCTGCCGCCATATCACAAGTTCGCAAGTCAATAACTCGCAACCAAACTTCGGTCAGATCACACCTTTAAAGCACGAGATCTCACACAGAACAACGCCACACTAATGTTCACCGGAGACGCGTACTCACTGCACTCGTAAAATGGAAAGGAAGCTGTGACGTCACAAACGGGTCTCGAACGTTGTTTCGGAAAAGGTGTTCGAAATGTTTGATTTGGTTTGAGACTTTGCGGAGAGGAATGGAAAGACACACGCTTAAATGCACAGGCACACGTGTTGTAAATAGTCTCACACACACACACACACATATATATATACATATATATATATATATATGTATATATATATATATATATATGTATATATATATATATATATATATATATATATATATAAGCGTGTTTATGTGTGTATGTGAGTGTGAGGGTGAGTGTGAGTGTGAGTGTGAGTGTGAGTGTGAGTGTGAGTGTGAGTGTGAGTGTGTGTGTGTGTATGTGTCGATACACATACACACACCTAGAAAGATAGAGTATTATAAGTATGAGAGGACAAAATATTAAACTGTTATAGAAAGCTATTATAAATCACAATCACTGATAAACTCAAACAACCAACAAATAATCAACAGCTCTTTTCTTTCATTGTCAAGGAAAAAAGTAGAGAAAGAGAGAAATGCAAAAAATAAATAAAAAATAAAAAAATACAAAATACAAAACGAAAAAATAAAAAAGTTTCAAACATTCAATGTTTAGGGAAATGCGACTGAATGCTATTTTGGCTTTGCATAAAAAAGTTCATTAATTTTGATTCGGAAGCAACACACAAAAAAAAAAAAAAAAAAAAAATCGCCATGAATAAACTGAAAACACATTATTTATCAAAATAATTATAGATTTTCATCCGCTGATCCAAAGACACATACACACACATGTTTGTGCGTGTGTGTGTGTGTGTGCGCGCATATGTGTGTACATGTGTATATATATATATATATATATATATATATATATATATATATATATATATATATAATGTTTCTTTGTATATGCTGTATATATATATATATATATATATATATATATATATATATATATATATGCATATGTATATGCATATATGTATATGCATATATGTATATAAATATATATGTATGTGTATATATACATACATATATATATAAATATATATATGCATATATATACATATACATATATATAAATATATATATATATATATATATATATACATATATATATACACATATGTGTGTGTGTTTGTCTGTGTGTGTGTGTGTGTGTGTGTGTGTGTAGGCATATCTGCCTCACTATACATCATGTACATTTACAGAAGATGCAACTCTGACTAATCTCTCTCACTCAGCAAAGACAAGCCCATAACGGAAAAAGCCCCCGAGGCAGCATGATCATGCAACTGCAGAACAAGCTTTTAAGATAGTCCCACCTCGTTCTCAAGCTTTGTTCCTATGCAAAAGATACTGTACACTGAAAATAAAAAAGCTTCTTTTTATGAGCCAAGGGTTCATAGGCCTACTTCATGATTTCGAGGCTATGGAAGGTTTGTATATATTTTCGGTTGGAGGACAAGTGTTTATATTTTTCACTAATATCTTTCACTGTTTCATGAAATCTCTCTCTCTCTCTCTCTCTCTCTCTCTCTCTCTCTCTCTCTCTCTCTCTCTCTCTCTCTCTCTCTCTTTCAAGTACATACCATAACAACATCCGTAATTGCTGACTCAGTATCGTAAACTCGTCGACGTTACAAGCTGCTCTTATTTGATTCAGAAATCGAGGAACTTTCAAAGTACACAACAACCTAGGTAAGAGGACATTCCGAGTGTCACACTCGTCGACTGCCTATTGTACTTTACTAAAAGACTCATCAATTATCATGCGGACAGTATTAATAGTTAGTGATATCATTTACTATTTGGAGAAATAAGATACACGAAAATAGCTAGATAATCAATAAAAAATGAATAAGAATGAATGCAAGACTATGGATTTTCGTTTGACTCCGCTGTCTGGAAGCAAACATTTTCGAATACCGTTGCGGTTTTTTTCCTTCTTTTTTGTTGTTTTACCTAATTAATCTATTATTATAGCTATTGATACCCCTTTTCGCCAAACTAAAATAAGCTTACTATCACATTTTTCCTATGTTCAAGCATATTTTAAACCCCTAAAATAATGAAAACGTAAATCAAACTTTTTTTTTCCAAGTTAAACAATCGAACGTCCGTTAGATGGCGGTGCTTGTATGAACCACAATGTATCTCTCTGCCGTCCGTCTTTTCACACTTAAAAGACAACTTTTGGTGTGGCTATATACGTTGAGCTTCGTTGACAAGAATATACATCTATCACAGCTCGTCCATGGTGTTCTGACATCGACACTCAAGTTTCTCCTTTAAAAGATTCAGCAGAACTGCGGCGAGGTATCTGCATGGTCCTCGCCAACTTCATTTCAAACCGTAAGGAAAATTAAACAAACAAATAAAATATCTGCTAATGGTGATGTGGACGAGGAAATAAAGAGATGGGAATGGTAAGTTGATGAAATAAAAGAAGGTTTTGAATACCCTTTTCTCTCTGTCTCTCCTCCTCCTCCCTTCTTACCCTTTATTCTTCTTGTCCCTACCCCTCCCTTCCTTTACCCATTTCACTACTTCCAACCCCCTACCCTTCTAACCTCTCAACTTTCCCCTTTCCTTTACACCCCCTCCCCTTCCCTTTTCCTGACGCCCACCCCTTTCCCCTCATCTCCTACCCCTTTCTTTCTCCCCCGCGCCTTCCTTCTCCCTGCCGCCTTTTTTTACGGCCACCCCTCCCATCACCCCTTCCTAATCTCTTCCCTTTCTACTTTCTCCCCTTTCTCTACTCCTCCTTTCTTTACGCCCACACCTTCCCTTCTCCCTTTCCCCCTATCCTTCCTTTCCTTTCCTTTATCCCTTTCCCATACCTTCCTCTTCTCCCTCTTCTGGTTCCTTCCCCTTCTCCCTCCCCCCCCCCCTCCCCCCTCCCCCCAAACTCGAAGTCGCTGGTACGAGCCTCGTACCCACGTCAGCGGCCCTTGGCTGCGTTCCAATCAATTGCCATTATTTGTTTCTTTAATCTTCGGTTCGCAAAAGGGAAAGATTTTTTCAGTGTTTTTTTTTTTCTCTTTTCTTTTCTTTTCTTTTCGTTCGTTTCCTTTCTTTGATATCTCGTGTATTTCTCTTTTTTTTGTCTCTTTTTTTGTCGATTACTATCTGTCTCACTCTCTCTCTCTCTCTTTTATGTCTGTGTATCTGTCTCTCTCTTTCTATTTTTCTCTTTCTCTCTCTATTTTGTATGTATCTATCTCCGTTCATCAATCATAATTATCTAAGTATCTACCTGTTTATTTACCTCTATCTTTAACTCACTCTATCGAATCATCTATCTATCTTCCTATCTATCCATCTTTCCACCTTTGTATCTCTCTACCTCCATCTCTGTGCACTCTCCCTCTTTCTTACTTTTAAGAATAAATGAATATAGATTATAGATCCCTTTTGGAGAAGAGGGTTGATGAGGGGGGGGGGGGCAGGAGCGGATGTTTGATAGATAGCATAAGGTTCTATTGTGACTGAAGATGTAAAATTTTACTTTCAAACATTCACAGATGTTGGCTTCACGTTATTACTGTTGAAATCATTATAATTATCATTGTTATTTATAGCATCTTTATCATTACTATCTATCATTATTATCGGTATTGTTGTTATCATTATCGTTGTCATTAGTTCTGTTATCAGCCCCATTGATACTTATTATTACTATCATAATTATTATTGTTAATATTGCTTCTATTATCATTATCGTTACTACAATTATTGTTGCTGCTATATTGTAGCCAGCAACTGTACAATAAATCAAAACATCTCGGTTATTAGTCACAGTTTATCAAGAACAAGAAAAGGAAAGAAACAAAAGGAAGAACAATAACAAGAAAAAGAAGTAAGAAAAAAATTCTCTCTCTCTCTCTCTCTCTCTCTCTCTCTCTCTCTCTCTCTCTCTCTCTCTCTCTCTATATATATATATATATATATATATATATATATATATATATATAAACATTTTCCAAAAGCCCGTTCTATAACGTAGAGGATGCTCGACTGAAGAACAGCCCATAGTGGGAAAATGGCGTTATATTAAGCCATATTTAATGCAGATTTAAGAGATAATTTGGGACGAAAAGGACCATCATGACTCGCTTTTTCTCTTTTGGTTAATTATTATATGTATATATATGCTTTTATATTTTTTAACTGTTTTAAGATGGAGTGTTTCGATTACGTTTTCTTAATTAGATTCACAAAAGACATGACAAAAGAAATCTATGTTTTGATGTGACAAATTACGAGAAGTAATAACAAGTGATACTTATTATTCCTTAGCTTATAATGCATATATACTTACATATACATATAAATATATACATACATACATATATATATATATATATATATATATATATATATATATATATATATATATATAAACTAGTTTTCAGAGCAAAAATAAAATTCATCCGATGTGTACCCGAACTGAACAAAGACCATGATGGGGCATAAGGTTGTTTTTCCGATCGTTTTACATTCAGTTTTCGGCCGTGTGGCGCAATGAGTGTCCACAGCGCTATGTCTAATTTGCGTTATGAAGGCAAATGGTATTACCGAACACAAGGCATTTTCCCTGAATACGTACTATAAACCGAGATACAATCGTGCAAAATTCCAAAAGTACATTGTTTTTTGTTGCAGATATCATAGGAAATTGAAGTAAATCGACACACAAAACTACGTTATCGTACACTGTTCAGACACCGGGAATTGTTTACATAATGCACGAAATGACAGCGTAGATCACACTCCTGTTCACAGATATTGCATATTGCAATACGCACTTAGACTATCTTTTATTGTGTTGCAGCAATCAACTATTGTTTTGAATATGTAGGGGTAGCAGTAACATCATTGCCATTATTAAATTATCAAAACTGTTATCATTGTTAACATTAATAACGCATTATCATTTATATCTATTGATTTACTTATTCACCTTTTTTTTTTTTTTTTTTTTTGCTGAGCTCGTTCAAAATTTCATCTTTATTATCAAGGGTTGGCCCAAATAATGATCTTGTTACATCTTCCAGGAGTCTACTTCAATTTCAAACCACTTACCCCAGAAAGAAATGTGTGTTTGTGTATTTGTGTGTGTGTGTGCGTGCGTGTGTGTGTCTGTGAATATTTCCTCTTTTGTATTTGTATCTTTAGATATTCTTTTTCTTACATCCTTGATTTGCTGTTGACTGCACCATTATCAAACTTGTAATTAACTTTACCCACACCCGAGCCGAACTAGACTAAGCAAGGTAACTTTGACACACTAGCAATCATATTTTACCGGACTATGAAATCAACATGTGATTTTTTTTTCAATTTAAAAATATAAAACAGTTTGATTTGTTTAGCGACGCTCTTTGAAGTATTCTGTATGACTGTAGGCTTTTACCGTGCAATGTGAATTAATATTCAATATCCTGGGTATTTTCTCTATTGTTATTCAATATCTGACTTTCTTTAATCCCTCTCACTATTTGCCTCTCTCATAATTACAGTTTTCTCTCTCCATCCTTCTATCACTCCTTTTCTTTACATTGTGTTTTTTTTTTTTTTTTCTTTATATCATTCTTTTTCTCCCTTCCCACCTCTCTCTCTTCACCACCCACCCGCCTTCTCTGTCTGTCTGTTTGTCTCTCTTTCTCTCTCTCTCTCTCTCTCTCTCTCTCTCTCTCTCTCTCTCTCTCTCTCTCTCTCTCTCTCTCTCTCTCTCTCTCTCTCTCTCTCTCTCTCTCTCTCTCTCCCTCTCTCTCTCTCTCTCGCTCGGTCTCTCTCGGTCTCTCTCTCTCTCCCCTCAGCCAATACCTTTAAAATCACCATAACAAAAAATATTATTGAGCCCCCACCCCCTCGTCTTCCGCCATAAAGAAAACGGGACAGGAAATAACGATCCAAGAAAGAAAACGGATCTGATGGAAACTTTCTTATCACTACTTTGATTTCATCTTTACTTGTGTGTAAGCATGAGTGTTTATTTGTGTTTATGAGTGTGCCTGTTTATATCCGCTTTAATCCCTTTTCTTCTTCATTTCATCTTTATCTTTATCTTTATCTTGTTTTTTATCATCAATATCACATTATCTATATAAAAATAACAATTATTACAAAAAGTAACACTAGATAATGATAATCATCCTTATGGTCACTGACGATGACGAAATCTATCAATATTGATGTTGCTGTTACCGTTGTATTCACTTTAATCAGAGTTATTTATCCTCGATATGAGTGATATCGAATGAGAGGCCACGAGAACCAACAGTTCCTCGCGTTGTCCTTCACCAAACAAGGCAAGGAACAAGCTCCGCCCCTTTATGAAACCCAGCGACCTCTGGCGTCTCTACCCGGCAACTTGCTTCGACAGGAACAGTAGTTTTATATCGTTTGATGAGAGTAGAATGACAGAGAGAGTGATAGAGAGAGAGAGAGTGAGAGAGAGAGAGAGAGAGAGACCGAGAGTGAGAGTGACAGAGAGAGAGTAAAAGAGTGAGAGAGAGGAAGTGACAGTGACACAGAGAGAGTAAGAGAGTGAGAATACGCAAAAATAATAGCAAAGAAGATGCAGAAGCTGGTATCAGACAAACTCCTTCATCCCCCTCCCCCTCTTTCATCTATCCTTTCCGTCTCCCTTCCTTCTCCCCCTCCTCGCCTTCTCTCCTTATCCCTCTCCCTTAATCCTTCCTCGTCTTCTGTCACCCCCTTTATCACTCCCACCTCCACCAAACCCTCCCTCTCCCCTAAATCTTCCCCCCCACTCCCACCATCTGCTCGATCTCCATGCCCCCCTCCCCCGCCCTCCGTCTTTCCTCAACTCCCCCACCTCCTTCATTCTCGTCCCCTCCCTCCTCCTCGCCACCCCCATACCATTTCCCATCCCCCACTATCTTCCCTCCTTCCTCCTCCTCTTCCCTACCACTTCGTTCCTCCTCCTCCCTACCACTTCCCCCCATTTCCCTCCCTCCCCCTCCCCCCCTCCTCCCTACCACTTCCCCCCATTATCCCTCCCTCCCCCTCCTTCTCCTCCTCCCTACCACTTCCCCCCATTTCCCTCCCCCTCCCCCACACCATTTCCCTCCCTCCCCCTTCCCCTCCCCCACACCATTTCCCTCCTTCCCCTTCCCCCTCTCCCTGCCCCCCCCCCCCCCAGCACAGCAGAGATGGCAATACAC
>BOPN01004146.1:3760-8760 GCA_017312705.2 Penaeus japonicus | reverse complement strand
GATGATAATAATGATAATTAAAATTGTGATAACAATTGAGACACCTACAAATTTAATGATTGTAATGATGCACAGTAATAATAATAATAATAATAATAATGATGTTAAGAGTATTTTGATAACGATGATAAAATAATAATGATGATAATGATAATAATAATGATAATAACAAAAACAACAATGATAATAATGATGATAATGATCAGTTCTATAATGACATTAATAATAACAATAATGAATAATAATGATAATCATTATAAGCATAATGATAATGATGATAAAAAACAAAAAAAAATTATACAATATCAATGATAACAGAAATAATATTGATACTACTGTAATAATGATGATAATTATCATTATCGTTATCATCATTATTGTCACTATTATATTAGCAATAACAATAATAAAACAATAATAATGACAGCATTAATAATAATTATGAATAATGATGAAAGATAAGATGATATAGATAATGATAATGATGACAATAATAATAAATCTAAGGATAATAGTGATGATGATGATAATGATAGTATTGAAATAATAATGATATTGATAATAATGATAATGATAGTAATAACAGTGCATAACAATAGTAATGGTAATGATGATGATACTTATAGTAAAAATAATAACAAAGATAATTGTAATGCTATTATTTTCAATAATAGCAATATCAATAATAATAACACTGATAATGATAATAATAACATTAATGATGATGATAATAGTAATAACAATAAAAATCGTCATAACAATAATAATGTCAATACAAATTATATAGTAATACTAAGAATAATAAGGATGATGATAATAATGATAATTATAAAATTAAAAATAAAGATGATAATATTAACAAATATATAAAATAATAATCATCTTGATATTACTACTACTACTACAATGATAACGATAATCATAATGATAAGGACAATAATAATAGCAATAACGATAATAATAACAATGATAATGTTAGTGATAATCATTATGATAACAGCAATAATGATAATAATGATGCTAATAAAAGGCCTGATAATGAGGAAGAAATTAATGATTATATCATGATAATGATGATGATTCAACAATGATGAAAACTATAATAATGACAACAGTAAAATACGCAGCTGGGATGACAGAAGGTTTTGGGGGTGGGGGCGGGACTACACCAGGGACCGGCTCTGAGCCCTTTCCTATTTGCTATTATCATGGACAGACTGACTGATGGGGTAAGACAGGGAGACCCACAAACTATGTTATTTGCTGATGATGTAGTAATATGTTCCGAAAGCCGAGTGGAACAGGAGACAGAGTTAGAAAGATGGAGATATGCACTAGAGAGGAGGGGACTGAATGTGAGCAGGACTAAGACTGAGTACATGTGTCTGAATGGAGGTGGTGAGAAGTCAATAAGACTACAAGGGGGGCAGGTGGCAAAGGTAGAGAAATTCAGGAACTTGGGGTCAACAGTACAAAGTAATGGGGACTGCGGTAGGGAAATAAAGAAGAGAGTGCAAGCGGGCTGGAATGGATGGAGGAAGACTACAGCAGTGATATGTAATAGGAGGGTGTCTGCAAGAACTAAAGGAAAAAAATTATAAAACAGTAGTTCGTCCTGCCATGCTGTACGGAATAGAAACCATTCTAATGACAAAGAGGCAGGAGGCGGAGATGGAAGTAAGTGAACTAAAAATGTTAAAATTTAACCTGGGTGCGACGAGGGTAGATAAAATCCAAAATAAATATATCAGAGGGACAACATATGTGCGGCAATTTGGGGAAGAGGCACAGAAAGCAAGGCTGAGGTAGTTTGGGAATGTGAGGAGGAGGGATGAGGATTATGTGGGGAGGAGGATGCTGGATGTGGAGGTACCCGGAAGGAGGAAGAGAGGGAGACCAAAGAGGTGGTACATGGATGCCATAAAGGAAGACATGGAAGCAGTAGGTGTGACTGAGGAATGCGCAGAAGACCGAGCGCATTGGAGAAAGATCCGCTGTGGCGACCCCTAAATGGGAGCAGCCGAAAGAAAAAGAAGAAGAAGAAGAAGGTAATAATGATAATAATAACTATAATGATAATAATAACTATAATGATAATAATGATAATAACGATAATGATGATAATGATAGTTACAATTATGATACTGATACTAAAATTGTTGATGATAACAATGATAGTAATAATTATATTATTAATAACAATGATAATAACAACAGCAACAAACATGATAATGATAATGAATAATAATAGTAGTAATAATAAGGGAAATGAATATAGTAACAATGATAATAATTATAATAGTAATAGTAATTGTAACTGTAATGATAACAATAAGAGCGATGATAGTGATGATGATGATGACGATAACAATATTGATAATAGAAAAATAATGATAATCATTATCATAATAATGATAATAAAAGCAATAATGCTAAGGATAATGATATTAATGATGGTGATAATAATAATAACAACAATAATGATAACGATAATAACAAAAGCAATGATAACAATAACAACAGTAATAATAATAATGATAACAAGAACATATCATATGTTCTAATAATTATCTGTCTTTGACTATGGCAGACTTCGAATGTTCAACACCGTGGATTCAATCACTAATCATTATTCCTCATAAATTATATCAAAACCACCATTACTGTAGACTATTCAGGCACCCAAACCGCCATGCAAAAAATCCTATGGCCCATCATGAGACTGTGCAACATCAACGTCAATTTGACCAAAGGGATTGAGCGCTCATAGGAAAAGGTCAGCCCCGAGCGCAGTGTACTCCGGCGTCAGTGTCAGGGAAGGGCATCGCGCCACAGCTGGAGTGAGAGAAGAGGGAGACGAGGATGTATACTCTCTTCCATCCTCTTAGACATCTTCTTGGGGGGAAATCTTAGCTAATGCCTTGGAAGATCGTGAGGGGATGATTAACAATGACTTCTAGATAGTTCAAAACCTCCTTTCCGCCGGGGGTATTGGCAGGACAGTGCCTTGATAAGACATGCGGGGCGTTTCGTATGCAGATCAGTGCAGGAAAAAATTAAAAGCCCTGATGGCATTAAAACACCAATGACGTCAACACTGAAATCCTAGTCGATGGAGATAGGCTAGAGAGCATAAACGGTCTCAAATATCTAGGAACAATAGTAACAAACAAGGGATCTGAGCCTAAAAAGCTGTCCAGGATTTCACAGACCACGGTAGTACTAAATCAAAGGTCACACGAAGTGATAAGACCATCGCATTCACCTCAAAGATCAGTCTGAGACGCCCCTTAGTCATGTCCATATTCCTATTTACACATGAGTCCTGAACACTAACAGCTGAGCTAGAAATGAGGATCTAGATCACAAAGATGCTCTCAAAAGCTCCTCCGACCACAATAAAGAGAGGAAAACTAAGATGGCGCGGGCACGTCTCCCGTTCATCGGGAATTCCAAAATAATCCTACAAGGAACGGTGCAAGGTGGGAGGAAGAGGGGCAAGCAGAGGAAGAGACCCGAGGACAACATTTGTCAATGGTCAAGGTTGATCTTCAGCGATACCCTGAGGAAGAGGAGGAAAGAGGAAAGGGTAAGGAGCAGGTCACCAAGTCATCGGTGCCCCCCCCCCCCAATTGGTCTAGCGGACTACGGGATAAGTAATAAGGATAATAATGATGATAATGAGGAGGAGGAAAATGGTAATAGTAATGATAACAATAGCAATCATAATAGTACTGACAATAAGATGATGATAAAATGATATTAATAGTAAGAGATATAATAATGATTATTATTATTATTATTATATTATTATCATCGATATCATAACAATAAAAATAATGACGATAACAATAACAACAATCAGTACTAAAATAATGGTGATGATAATAGTAACAATACTACTAATGGCAACAATGGTGATAATAATACCAACTGCAACAATGATAAAAAGTAACACTAATAATATCAATCATAATAATAATAATGATATAAATAATAATGATAACAATAGTAATATCAGCAATATCAATAGCAACGATGATGATGATAATAACAGTAATGATAACAATGATATTAGTAATAATAATGATAGTAATAACGATAATAATAGTAATGTTAATAATAACAAAAAATATAGTAATTGTTATATTTATTAGTAGCAATACTATCATTTCAACTTCTTTATTACTTTTACTAATTTTGCTATCATTTTCATTACCATTCATTGTCAATATCATCATCATCTTCCTTATTCTTATGATGATAATCATGATTATCACTATCATTAGTATCATTACTTTTATCATTATTTCTTACGCCTTTTCTTTTTTGTGAGTATTATTACCCTTATAATTATATTTTTGTTATTGGTATCATTACTATCATCATTATTATCATTATAATTATTATCATCATTATTATCATCATTGCCATTATCATCATCACAAGATTAGTGGTATTGTCATACTTATCTTTATCATTATCATTGCTGTTGTTGTCATCATCATAATCATCGTTATTTTTATGATTATCATTATCCTTCTCTTCTTCTTCTTCCTTCTCCTCCTCCTCCTCCTCATCATCATCATCATCACCATTGCTACCATCATTACTACTACCACTATTACTTCTACTACTTTTACGACTACTATTACTATCATTGCTATTAGTATTCTCATTGTTATCATTATTAGCATACTCTCTTTCTTTCTTTTCACTTTTTGAATCAGACTCTGTGATTGGTCCAAAGTCTCACTCGTTTTAATCGCGTGTTTCTTCCCGATAGCGATTCTTCTTAGCCTTCTTGCTGCGATGTTAAGTGTGATGTATTAAGATCAGTAAGGGCAATATTTCCTTTAGATTTTTAAAGATAAACGCACTAGTTCTTATATATCAGATGTATGAGTAACGTGAAGTATAAATTTACAATCATATGTATTTATGTGCGTATACATGTATATGCATACGATACACACACATATACATACATACATATATAT
>BOPN01004145.1:100000-102500 GCA_017312705.2 Penaeus japonicus | reverse complement strand
GAGATTGAGGGAGAAAATTGCTGGTAAATTGATGTGTGTTCCTTTTTTTCTTACCTTCGATCTTTGTAATTATTTTCTCGGTTTCAATGAGACAGACAGACATGGAGTGAGTGCTTTGCAAGTGCTATGGGTTGCACATAGATACTTGTGAATATATGTGGGATTTGATTTTTTTTTTTTTTTTTTTTTTTTGCGTTTGTGTAGATGTACGTACATCATAGCATTCCAATATCGTGTTTATAGCTCCTTTATTTCAATAAACTTCACAGCTCGTTTTAATGGGACCAGAAGGACATCTGATGTGGTCCAGAGGTGTGTGAGAACGGAGAAAGAAAGTGGTTAGTAAGTGAGTGAATGAGTGAGTGAGTTAGTGAGTGAATGAGTGAGTGAGAGGGTGAGAGAGTGAGAGAGTGTGTAAGTGTGTATGTGTGTGAGGGAGAGAGATAGAGAGAAAGAGAGAGAGAGAGATAGAGATAAAGAGGGAGAGAGAGAGAGAGAGAGAGAGAGAGAGAGAGAGAGAGAGAGAGAGAGAGAGAGAGAGAGAGAGAGAGAGAGAGAGAGAGAAAGAGAAAGAGAGAGAGAGAGAGAAAGAAAGAAAAATAGATAGATAGATTGATAGATAGATAGATAGGTAGATAGAGAGAGAGAGAGAGAGAGAAAGTTAATGCGCTGTGTTTAGTAATATATTCATCGATTTATTAGTTCCATCTGACAAATGGCGGATTACAACTTACCGCTACGAAGTACTGTGATGCATATTAGTTTCCCGGGTCAGCTGTAGTACTAATAAGAGGATTTGAAAAAAAATCCAATTTCCTGTCTTACTTTTTCTATTCCTTCTCCTCCTCCTTTTTGTTATTAACATCATTGTTATCATTATTATCATTATTGTTATTGCTACTGTTATCCTTGTTTTAACTATCATCACATCATTTTGACATCATCATCTTCTTTATTATCATTAGCATCCTCATTGTCATTGCCACTATTATCTTTATTGTTCACCTTATTATTATCATCATTACTATTATTATTACTTATATTATTATAAACTTTATTAACATTTGATCTTGTTATTATCATCATTATCATTATCATCATGATCATTATCATTATCTTTACTACTATCAATATCCTTACCGTTATCATCATCATCATCGTCATTATATTTTCATTGTTACCATCATCATCATCCTCATCTTTACTACCGTCATTATCTTTATCATAATTATCATAATCATTATCATTAGTATTAGTAACAGAAATAGATATAGTGCTGATAGTAACAGTAGTAGTAGTGATAGTAATATTAGCAGTAGTAGTAGTAGTGACAATAGTAATAGTATTATCATTATCATTACAATCAACTTTATCACCATTATACTTCACGTGCAGGGCAAGAATACTGCCTTATTCAAAACCAGATGACTCACATTATTGTACCCGGCAATTTACACTCATTTTGACTTGGCGTTTATGCCAAAAAGCCTGATTAATGATAGCGTAATTGGAATACAAATTATCCCATACATTGACCATTCCCGCCAGCTAACGACATAACACGAATCGACTCGGATGAACAAACTTTGTTATATAATGAATTGACTGTTATGGACTTTTTTTTAAAAAGATAGCGGGGTTTGCTGAAGGGTGAACTGACTATTATAGGATGAGCAGACTTTGTTATAGGATGAGCAGAATTTGTTATAGGATGAACAGACTTTGTTATAGGATGAACAGACTTTGTTATATGATGAACAGACTTTGTTATAGGATGAGCAGAATTTGTTATGGGATGAGCAGACTTTGCTACAGGATGAACAGAATTTGATATAAGATAATCTGACTGTCCCTTACAGAATGACCGAACATTAATACAAGATGATTTAAGTGTTATAAGACGAACGAACTTAAATTGAACAGACTTTATTCTAAGACGAAAAGGAATTTGTTCTAGAATGAAAGAACTGTGTTATAGGAGTGAAGGACTTTGTAATAAGGTGAACTGTCTTCGTTGTGGGATGAGCTAATTAATCGCTAAAGGAAGAATGTGGATTTTGTTGCAGATTGAACTGACTTTGAAATACCTGGTCCAGCTAGTCATTTCACCAGTACACGTCTGTCAGTTCTTCGGGTTTCAAAACAAGGCCTTTCTACTTGAGACTGAAGTGCAGTGTGACACAGGATATTGTTTTTCTCCTTTGTTCTCTTCTTCCTCTTCTTTTCTCTATCCCCCTCTTTCGCTCTCTTTTTCTCTATTTGTTTCTCTCTCTCTCTCTCTCTCTTTCTCTCTCTCTTTCGCTCTCTTTTTCTCTATTTGTTTCTCTCTCTCTCTCTCTCTCTCTTTCTCTCTCTCTCTCTTCTCTATCTATCTATCTCCTCTCTCTTCCCCTCCGCCCCTCTCTCTCTATCTCTTTTTCTACCTCTCTCTCGCTCGCTCCTTCACTCCCCCTCTCCCTTTCTCTTTCTTTCTGCTTATATATTTATTCCATAAGGAAAG
>BOPN01004145.1:92500-95000 GCA_017312705.2 Penaeus japonicus | reverse complement strand
TATAAAAGTTAACTGAGCTATAAACTAAATTAGACTTAACGGACCAAATCTTTCCGATCAGAGTAATTCCTTAAACCGGTGCTTCATTAGTGGAAGGGTTCATGGAAAAATTCGTGATGAAGAGAGACTGAGCTTAAAGATTATATAAAAACGCAAAATATTCGGGCATTTTCAACATATACCTCCAGCTCCAGAGGCATCTGGGGCTTCTGGACTTTAAAAATGGCAGATTCTCCTCTTAACAGCTTCTATTGGGCTCTGGCTTCGTCTCGCGCACAGGAAGGACAAGCGCGTAGTTTTTGTTTAGATCTTTATTTACCACCCTGGCTAACTGCACAGGCATGGGCAAGCTTTGATACATTGATGTAGTCATGACATTGTTGCTAACATTGTATTACAAATTAAGGTAATAACATGATTATATTCTATAGTATGTCAACTGTGAATAGACATTTGATAAATGTTGTAATAGGGTATCATATACCGAATTTCGGATATAGCATAAGTACATCTTCTAGCACAGTTGATGTTATGTAATAATTACAAAACTCTGCATACCTCATGCTAGGTGGCCTGAAAGGTTGTATCATATGGCACTCTGAAATGTAATGTTCAAGTGTTCGTTTATACTCTTCGTTGCAAAGTCTGCATTTAGTTTCTTCTACATTGCATTCTGAACTGACCTGCCAATACATTCTGTATCCAAGTCTAATTCTTGCAGTCACAATATCACATTGTGTTGTCCTTGTCTTGTATGAACCATAAATGAATCTCTCCTCCGAAAACTGGTCAAAATGTTTTATGCTACAGCTTAGTTTAGTTTAGATCTTTATTTACCACCCTGGCTAACTGCACAGGCATGGGCAAGCTTTGATACATTTATGTAGTCATGACATTGTTGCTAACATTGTATTACAAATTAAGGTAGTAACATGATTATATTCTATAGTATATCAACGTGAATAAACATTTGATAAATGTTATAATAGGGTATCATATACCGAATTTCGGATATAGCATAAGTACATCTTCTAGTACAGTTGATGTTATGAAATAATTACATAACTCTGCGTACCTCATGCTAGGTGGTCTGAAAGGTTGTATCATATGGCACTCTGAAATGTAATGTTCAAGTGTCCGTTTATACTCTTCGTTGCAAAGTCTGCATTTAGTTTCTTCTACATTGCATTCTGAACTGACCTGCCAATACATTCTGTATCCAAGTCTAATTCTTGCAGTCACAATATCACATTGTCTTGTCCTTGTCTTGTATGAACCATAAATTAATGTTTTATGCTACAGCTTTCAGGTCTTTGAGAGTTTGTTAGCTCCATTAAGTCCTCCCTATTGGAGGTTCTTATTATGTGTGAGATCCTAGCAAGAGGTATGCCAAAGTCTATATCCACAATTTGCTTATCACATCCTGCCCTCGCTAAGCGATCAGCATGATCATGTTTAGCGATTCCAACATGCGATGGTATCCACACAAAATGTATAGCATGTCCCCGTTCCTTGGCGCGATGTACATTTATTCTTATATCATTTACGATATTTCCAGCACCTTTATCAAGGGTGTTCAGAGTCTGGAGAGCACTCTGCGAGTCGCAGAAAATTACTCCTGGAGCTCTTGAGTTAACAGAAAGTCTGTGGCTATGAGTATTCCTGCCAACTCAGTTTGCGTAGTGTTCGCCCAGTCATGAACCCTCCTACAATCTTGGTGCTGCAAAATATTGTTTTTATATACAACATAAGCACATCCTGCTCTACTTCCAGACTGTAAGGATCCATCAGTGTAACATTCATAGTCAATATTCAGAGTTTCAAGATGCTCATTAATGGTTGGTGTTAAGTGTGTGTTGCTTAAGCAATAGCTGGTGTAACTGTGTCTTTTTTAAGGACATCAGTATAAAATACGTTCAATGTCGACATTTTCCATGGTAAAGAGAACGTCCATATGGGAACCTACTCAAGGACATATTTAATTGGTGTATGGATTTGTATGTCGTTTGCAACCATGAATTTGAGGGCGACTCGGCACTGCTATGCAAAGATGGATTCACTATCTTTTATTTAAGTTGCCTCTGGAACTCTGTATTATAGAAGGGTTCTTTAATTGCTTTGACACCAAAAATAGTATTGATGTATGATATCCTTTCGTAAATAGATGGCAAGTTGAGTTCCTTTCTCATGTTCACAATCCTCGTTGTTTTAGGAGCACCGAGAATGATCCTCATGGCTGCGTTCTGTACAATTTCTAGACAAGTTAACTCTGATTCCCTAAATGATACAAGGTGTAAGGCATGGTAATCTACGACTGACCGTATGTATGATAAGTAAAAGAGTCTTGCAATGTTAACATTGACACCATGTTCTCTGCCAACAAGAGTCTTGAGTGGCTTCAGCCGCTCCCACAGTCTTTTCTTTAAGTTCATAATGAGTTCTGTGTCGTTAATAGTCACCCCGAGATACTTGTATTTGTGGCAAAGATCTAGCTCAATGT
>BOPN01004145.1:70000-75000 GCA_017312705.2 Penaeus japonicus | reverse complement strand
AAAGTTATTGATGAATTCATTTAATATATTTTGCAGACCTTCTAAAAGAATTTATGACATCATTCTTCATCTAAATCTGGTTTATAGAAAAAAAAATACTGTTAAGTAAATCTAATGAACAATTTTTTCAAGTAAATATTTTCGGTAATACTGTTCAGTAAATCTTTCCGGCAAACCCGCTGTGTCGGTTTGGTGAGCCTGCTAAACACTTCTATCAAATAAAATTATTGGCCGAGTAAGCTAAATGAATTAGTCGAGTAAATTCGCCGAAGAAATTTGACAACTAATTTTGTCATGAAAATCTAAAACTGTGATGGATTCTAACGCGTCGGCATCCAGGACCTCGCTTTAAAGCTCCCCGGAGATAAATCTGCTTGTATCTTATGATCAAAGGCAGTTGCAGGCAAATTACATGCCACGGTGTATAAGGAAAGGCGAGTTCCACTGGCCAAAGGAAAAGCAAATTAATAACGTTTGAGTTTGAGTATAACTCTACGTATGGACTTTCCACCACACACACACACAAACACACACACCCACACACACCAGAATGTTGCAAACTATATCGTCAATCACTGATATTTTGTGTACACACGGTAATTATCCCTGTCCCCTATTCGTTTATGAACCGATGAATCATGTTGTCGTTGTTAAAAGGATGGTGCTCGCTTGCAACAAACTGAACTGAAACTGAACCCTATTTTATTGATTAATGTTACACCTTTGCAGTAGTTAATGCTTTTATATCTAATTACTGATGATTTATGCTGTGAAATATATCCATACGACCAAAGCTTTCAATACGGTGTTTTTCCCCCTAATAAAATCAATAGATCAGGACGTAGAAAGCAAGATGAATGACTAGAAGCTTCGATTACACAATTTTCATTCCAAAGGATCATTACGTGCATCGAAATGCTGAATAATTTAACACACCTTGCGAAAAAGAAAAAGGATTCAATATCAATCCTACCTCGACCCAATAATTGCTATAACGAAACCTATCCGAGCAAGACGAATCCCCAGCGTTAAAGCACAAAACAGTAATTGCTCCTGAAAAACTGTTCCGCAATGACCTTGCTCCTTTACAAGTGTGTCGTTAATGGTTCCCAATGCAAAATGATATTGGACCTTTTTCATCCTAGGGACGGGGGCTGACAGCACACAAGCGCCGTCAACGAGAGAGGTAATTACCACGCTGTCAGCTGACGTGCTTCGAAGACCGTTCGTATTCGCCCGTGAGTGATACGTGACGAGACGTAACATTGGCTCTCCACTTGGCGGCCATTGATCGTGTAAACTCTCTGAACACGAAGTGAAAATCTGTAAGGTTGTAAGGGTATCTGTGGATAGGCGTTCTGTAAGAAATTCCCCATGAGGCGGGATAAACAAATAAGGACTAGGGATAAAAGGGCCCTGTTTACTCCATAAAAAAAAAAAAAAAAAAAAAAAAAAAAAAAAAAAAAAAAAAAAAAAAAGATAAAGTCCTAAAAGCTATTAAAGAATGAAATGGATCTTTGTGAGGCTGTGGATTAGATCCTTTTAATTTGTAAATATTTATTTCAGTATTTCACGTTTGGAATGCCCAGCTTTTCCCTATCAACAGGCAAGTAATCGGGTCTAAACACTCATATATAGGAACAAAAACGGCGTCTTAAATAAGTGGTGGACGAACAATACAAAATGCAAATATTCCTAAGAAAATAATTAGAATAAATTCTTACTAAAAGCAGATAAATAAGTTTAGAAAGGGGGTGTACAAGGTTAAGTTCATTATAAAAATGATAAATAGAGCAAGATAAGAATAACAAGAACAGACAAACAAACTTACAAAATATTTCCGTAAATAAAACTATCGTTAAAATAAAGCACAAATGGTTCTCCTAAATCAAATAATGCTTTAACAATACACTGCTTGAAATTTTAACATAAAGCAAACATAAAACTGTTCAAAATCTTTAAAATCAAGGTTAAAGTCTGCCAAATACATTTAAAAGTTACGTAAATGTTGGGAAATAAAAGCCAGTATTGAAACATAATACTAAAACAATAATATCAAGGAAACATATGATATTCACATATCGAACAAGCATGGATACATTTGCTTTAGCAATGATATTAACATGGACAATACACAAAAACAATAACAAAAACAACAACAACAAAAAAAACGGTCATGTAGAATGGCAAGCTTTTCTAAAAGGCCCGGCAAATAAAAGTAAACAAAGTTATCATCACGCATCTTTGTATAAATTATTTCTATAAAAAACATCATGATCGGATCATGCAATGGATTTAATATACAATAGTAAATGCATATTAAGAGAAAACAGGTAGGTGAGCTTCGGGTGCTCCGTCTGCCACGATTCTTCCAGGATAAGACAGATTCGTCGTGGCCAAGGATGAGGCAGGATTTAGATCTAGAAGGGTAAGAATAGGGTCACAGGAACGGATATACTGTTTAGGATGAAGGGAAAGGATGGGAGAAAGATATAGAGGCGAAATAAGGGCAGAAAAAAAATAGGCATACGGGGACGATAGGCATGGCGGCTAGAGGTAGAAAAATAATGAACAAAAGATCTAGAGAAAATGTATTAGAAAGTACGATGTATATAAAGAAGAGAACCAGATAACGGAATAGTAAAGAAAGTAGAAATGGATGAAGCGAAATAAGCCAAAAGAGTTATGCTAGGCTAGCCTAGGCTAGGATAAGGTAGAAATTGAAACATGAAAGGAATGAACAAGCAATAGGTCTGCAGGATTGTGATAGAAACAAGAAAATAACATAGATGAGGGCAAAATAAACTGGAGAGAGAGAGAGAGAGAGAGAGAGAGAGAGAGAGAGAGAGAGAGAGAGAGAGAGAGAGAGAGAGAGAGAGAGAGAGATTAAGGGCAAATCAAAAGGAACAGAAGGTAAACATAAAAAAGAAGAGAAGGTAGAGAGGAGAGTACAGACAAGGGAACATTACAGATTGAATAAAGCAGGAGAAATAAGAGATGGTTACAAAGGAAAAGCCATAGAGAAGGATCAGGGGAGAGTATAAAAAGTCTAGAAGGGAGACAGAAATTATGGAAATAAAGGCCAAAATAGATGGAGTAAGTGAAAGAAAGGGATTGAGTGAGAGAGAGGAAGGGAGAAGGAGAAAGGGAGTGAGTGAGTGAGAGAGAGGAAGGGAGAAGGAGAAAGGGATTGAGTGAGAGAGAGGAAGGGAGAAGGAGAAAGGGATTGAGTGAGAGAGAGGAAGGGAGAAGGAGAAAGGGATTGAGTGAGAGAGAGGAAGGGAGAAGGAGAAAGGGATTGAGTGAGAGAGAGGAAGGGAGAAGGAGAAAGGGAGTGAGTGAGAGAGAGGAAGGGAGAAGGAGAAAGGGAGTGAGTGAGTGAGAGAAAGGATGGGAGGAAGAGAAAGGGAGTGAGTGAGTGAGAGAAAGGGTAGGGAGGAGGAGAAATGGAGTGAATGAGTGAGTGAGCGAGAGAAAGGGTAGGGAGGAGGAGAAAGGGAGTGAATGAGTGAGTGAGCAAGAGAAAGGGTAGGGAGGAGGAGAAAGGGAGTGAGTGTGAGTGAGCGAGAGAAAGGGTAGGGAGGAGGAGAAAGGGAGTGAGTGTGAGTGAGTGAGAGAAAGGGTAGGGAGGAGTAGAAAGGGAGTGAACGAGTGAGTGAGAGAAAGGGTAGGGAGGAGGAGAAAGGGAGTGAGTGTGAGTGAGTGAGAGAAAGGGAGAAGGAGAAAGGGAGTGATTGAATGAGTGAGAGAAAGGGTAGGGAGGAAGGGAAAGGGAATAGGCAAGTGAGTGAAAGAGAAGGTAGGGAGGAGGAGAAAGGGAGTGAGTTAGTGATAGAAAGGAAGGGAGGAGAAAAGTAAAAAAAAATATGTGTTGTTGAGGGAGGGGGGGGGGGCAGCAAAGGCAGAAGGAGAAGGGAGTCCAGGCAGCCTCTCAAGGTGCGGACGGAGCTGGGTCCTGTTGTCTTTCGTCAGATAAGAGGCATTTGTTTACAGACTGTTTTAGATTTCGCTTTCTTCCGCTTCGAGACATGATAGAAAACGATTCTTGCGAACTTTTGAGTGGAAAAGAATACAAGACATAAAGCTAACACCGGAGAACGAATTTTCGTTATATCTATATGTAATGTATGTATGTATATATATATATATATATATATATATATATATATACATATATATATATATATATATATATATATATATGTGTGTGTGTGTGTGTGTGTGTGTGTGTGTGTGTGTGTGTGTGTGTGTGTGTGTGTGTGTGTGTGTGTGTGTGTGTGTGTGTGTGTGTGTGTGTGTGTGTGTGTGTGTGTGTGTGTGTGTGTGTGTGTGTGTGTGTGTGTAATTTCTAGAGATAGACATCACTGCTCCAAGAGCCAGTTTACGTCCATGAAAGATTTAGCCTGATTTGTGTTATCTTGTTTAATCAGGTATATCAAATGTCTCCAACACACTCCTTCATTTCAAAGGGACGCGACTGTGAAATTCAAGATCTATTAAACAAACAAAAAAACAAACAAACAAAAAAAAAGACGCAATATCACACATATCCAGGGTCGTTTGAATAAAAATGATATTGATATTTCTATTGCGATGGGTGATATTACTCTTAGATGAATTTTTTTTAATGAAACGAAAGATCAAAAATTCAAATCTAAATAAATCAACGTATAATATATATCAGTCGTTTTTAGGATTACTCTGTTTCTTTCCATTTGAAAGCCAAAGGATAAAGTTTCATATTACCATATTTTTATTTTTTTTATTTTTTATTTTAGCTCCTAAGTAAACGTTGGTGGTGACTCCATGGATACAGGAAGTAGGAATCTTTTAAAAAGAAGTACTAGTTATAGAAAAAAAAAGCTTATGTGTGTGTGTTCGTATGTGTGTGCCTGTTTCTGTATGCGTGTGTGTGTATGTGTTTGTTGGGATTAGGCAATAGTGTGTTTGTGTGTGTACTTGTCTAAGTGCATGTATGTGAGTCAACGTGTGTGTGTGTT